>JAHREE010000237.1:301399-366529 GCA_033628505.1 Tringa tobata
GTCAGCCAATGTCAAGACCAATATTCCAGCCTTTAAAAGTCAACACTGATATTGCTAATGCCCAGTAAAACAAACATTTTAATGCATTAATTATGAAGGTG
Source organism: Tringa tobata (assembly GCA_033628505.1). Classification (NCBI taxonomy): domain Eukaryota; kingdom Metazoa; phylum Chordata; class Aves; order Charadriiformes; family Scolopacidae; genus Tringa; species Tringa tobata. The sequence continues at coordinate 301,501 of JAHREE010000237.1, forward strand.
GTTGCTTCTGAGACTATAGCAAGAATCAGTAATTAGCCTCATGAGCGATCCTCCCTTTTAATTTATTTAAAGGCATAGAATCCTGCTATTTGAAAGTTGGGAGGTTGGCAGTATTATCCAGTTGGGAGTTAGCAGCATTATCCTACTTTCCCTTCCAACCTCCACCTTTCAGTTCATAGTATGAGAAGTAATTTATTTGCTGTAATAAGCAAGGCAGTGGGTGGATTAGACTGTAAGCGTATGTTCTGCAAATTTAATGCAATTAAAGAGAAGGCAGCCTTTTTTTTTTTTAGTTCTCACCTCTGGACAGGAACTTTTTCTAAGATCCTGACTCATTTTTATGTTGACTTTGACTAGAATTTGTCTAGAATTTGTGACACATAACTATCCTGTGCGACAGTGAGATGTGTCAAATATCCTGAATTTTGAACATGAATGAAATTGAAGGTTGAAAGGATCCCCACTAGAGGTGAAGAGCTGGAGTCAAATCCAGGCTGTTATTCAGTAACAATAAACCACACCATAATTTTTTTTTTTTGCTAAGACTTAATGTGACTAATACTGTGAATCAGTTATCTTACATAGCTTACTTTCCACATCATATTAAACTAAAACGAATTTAGTCTGAAGCTGTTATGCTTCTAATTCTGATTAAGACATAAAGTAAATCTTCAGTCCATCATTTGTTCATACTCAATTAGTATTTTTTTTTACAGTGTAATCGGTGAGAACTTGGTCTCCATAAGCAGTGAATAAGGATATCAAGAGTTCCATAGTGATAATAAATGGTGTGTTAGTCAATAAATAAAAAACATGTAACTGCAAAATATGTTTCGGTCTCTTGCTTAATGGGTGAATTCTGCCCCTAAAAGTACAAAATCAAAGACCTTTACTTTATACAAGAGAAAGTGCTTAAGCAATCCAAGGCCTAAGCAGAATCTAAATATTAAATCACAAGCCTGTTACCTGTAATTGGCAGGTACAAGCTAGTAACCAAAATTCACAGAATCACAGAATGCTATGGGGTTGGAAGACACCTCTGGAGATCATCCAGTCCAGCCCCCTGCCAAAGCAGGTCCACCCAGAGCAGGTCCCACAGGAATGTGTCCAGGTGGGTTTGGAATGTCTCCAGAGACAGAGACTCCACCACCTCTCTGGGCAGCCTCTGCCAGGGCTCTGCCACCCTCACAAAAAAGAAGTTCCTCCTCATCTTTAGGTGGAACTTATTATCTTGCAGTTTGTGCCCGTTCCCTCTTGTCCTGTCCCTGGGCACCACTGAAAAAAGACTGGCCCCATCCTCCTGACACCCACCCTTGAAGTATTTATAGGCGTTGATCAGATCCCCCCTCAACCTTCTCCTCTCCAGACTAAAAAGCCCCAAGTTCCTCAGCTTCTCCTCCTAGGAGAGATGCTCCAGACCCTTAATCATCTCTGTAGCCCTCTGCTGTACCCTCTCCAGCAGTTCCCCGTCCTTCTTCAACTGGGGAGCCCAGAACTGGATCCAGTGCTCCAGAGGGGGCCTCCCCAGGGCAGAGCAGAGAAAGTCAGTCATAAAAGATCTGAATCACCCCAATGTTTTCCAGCAGGCAAGAAACACAGGGCCAAGAAAATGACAGAACCGTATAAAAGGATCCTGGCATGTGTCACTATTTACGTTAACACTAATTAAACAGCGTGGAGCGCTCTGTAACTTCCCATTTACTGCCTTGAGCTTTAGCTTGAATAGTTTCTGAAGTCAGTGAGAATGCAGATAGAAACGTCTGCTCCCAAATGATTTGTGAGCTGGCAACAATACTTAAAGTGCTGCTTTACCTTAATCCTTTCATGCTTTCCTACAGCCTAACTTTTTAAAAAAGAATAGACAACATTTAACACTCAGGTCTCCAAGTATGGTGAAAATGTACATATATTAAAAATAAACCTTTAAAAACCATGCGTCAGTGGTTTCTGTAAATAGAAAGTCAACTTTTTTTCTTCCGTTCAGCATTGGAGGTTTATATGGCTTTTTCTCTATGAGGAATATCTATTCTCTTGTTAACAACGGAAATATGAACCAAGTGTTTGAGTTTAGTAGCTTTTATCCTGTCTTGAAGTGGTTTAAGAAATCAGGCTTTATTAAATGTCTTCCCCTGGTGTAATAAATTAAATTATGCCCTTATTTGAAGTGTTTGTCTGAACAACGTGTTATTATATATTCTGAATACCTGGATATGTTGGAATGTATACAGTTGGTAACTAATAAAAAGAGAAATCCTTACCTAGAAATAGAACCACTATTTATTATGCACATGTAGGTGAAGAGACTCTGAACAATACACTGAATAAAGGGAGTTGAATACACGTGAACTAAAACTCTCGTTTAATGCATTGGATAGAAATAAATTCTTCAAGAAAGGTGTGTTTTTTTCTTTTTAGTTTATTATGCAAGTCAGTGCCCTTTAAGAGCTTTGCCCTATGTCTGGGAGAGTTTCTGGAGATGGCATCTTTAAACAGCGGCACCGTCTTGAAAGGAAGATGGAGAGTCAAGTGTAGCTTTTATGTCCATTATAGCAGGAGCCCTCAATAAATAAAGTACTAGGGGGAATCTTTTTTAAAAGTTAAAAAAATACATAGAATTTTTTTTTTTCTTTTCTTTTCTCAGGCTGCTGAATTGTTTGCAGCAGATGCTTTTTCTACTCTGTTCGTAAGGTTTCCCCATAGTTCTTGATACTCAAAACACAGCTCTTCTGTTTGGGCTGTTTCAAGACAGGTAGGTGGGATGTTGGGGCTGCAGGTAGAGGGTTTCCTTGCTTGTGTAAGGACTTGTCTCTGCATTTGAAACACCAGCGGTAGTGCCAGCAAAAGAGAAGATGGCTTAGAGAAGTGATTTTTCATCATATATTTCCAGGAAGATAATGAAAAAGCAACGTACTGTGTGATTTACAGCCCTCGTTTCGTAGCAGGTTTCCCAAGCAAGCGCTGCCGAGAGCAGCCGTCGCGCTGTCCCCGTGAGAAACTCCACCGGGGACTTGCAGGAGATGAGGAGCAAGCGAAGCAGAACTATCTCTGAGAGAAGCATTGTTGCTCTTCTGAATGAAAACCTAAACGATGAAGAAAATACAATTTCTTCCCAATTCGGGATGGTGGCACTGCAGTATTTTCCGTGTGACAGATTGCGATCGCCTGTGCTGGTTCCGCTTGTGGTGACGGTGAGTTCAGGCTTGGTGCCGTTCCGTGTCGTCTCAAATTCTCCTCACTGTCATCGTGGGCAAAAAAGACCTGAAGCACTTCAAAAAGTGAATAAATTACTCTTCTTTGAATACTTACACTCCTTTCAAAATGCAACATTAAGGGAAGTACGAATTATTCCTTCTGTTGCCTACTTACATAGAAAAAAAAAAAGTCGTGTCTATGTAATAAATTCAATTTTATTATGTGAAAGTTGTAATTAATTATCTACAAGTGCTACCAATGAGCTTCCTAAATATTATTGTTTCTAGACAAAAAAAGAAACTCGACCTGAACAATAGCTCACTTCATTAGGAAAGCACCAGGGTGTTCAAAGCCCCCTGTGATGTGCCCAGATATGCATGTTTTTGCGTGAATTTCACAAAGTGCCAACTGCCTCAAAGAAAGTGCCCCTCTCCCATAGTAATTAGCATTTTATCCACCGTAATCACGTGCCATTACTGCCTCTCCTTGGTGAGAGAGCTAGGCCTTAATGCTTAAATTATAGGAAATACTTTAGAAATATATTGATGTTCCAGGAAAATTTGCTAAAACCTCTGAAGCGTAGAAAACTGGCACAAAATCACCTTTACAGATTCACATTATGCTTCAAGATGGTCAGGATGGGTTTTTAGGACGCCTCGTGTAACAGTGGAGTGTTGGAACGTATTCTGGAGGGGAGAAAATGGGTTTGCATTAAGTCTGGTCCGATGCCACGAGGTCCTCCCTGTGTGATGTGGTCGTGCAAGTCCCCCGGATAACCGAGTCCTGCTGGGAGTCCGGACAGAAGTTCACTTTTATTCAAGTGGTTTAAGAAGGTGCACAAAATTTCAAGTGTCAGGTGTCCACGGAAATGTGCTGTAAAATGTCAGTCATCGTTTCTGAGCTTAATGGAGATTTTATAGATTGTGATTTGTTGTTCTGTTACCTTGGACGCCTGTTTCTGAAAGGCAAATGCTGGGTAATTCTGTAACACAGGCTACCAAGTGTGGTAATTAAAGCAGACTAATTGATGACATCAGGAAATAAACATTTACTATGAGAATAATTACGGAAGTGGTATTTATGCCTTATCCAACATATTGGTTCCAACACAATGCAAATCTATAGTCTGTGTTGCCTGCTATTTCCAGGAGTTAACCCTGTATAGGAAATTAGTCCCTGTAGACTTTGTCTCAGAAGTCCTCTTGTCATCCAGTTTTAGCCACCACACTCCCTTTTTTAATTCCAGTGAAGATTTAAGAAGCTACTTACAGTTGACTGCTAAAATCCTGAGGGAGATTTTTGGAGAAGAGGGATTGCTCTGGTTTTGGCTTTTACATTTCAGTGGTGTTAGAAGCTAGAGTACGGAGTCAGAGAGCAATGATCTTTGATTAAAACTGAGGGAATAGGGTAAAACTAAGAGTAAATACAGTAGAATTAAAGGAACGATTCTTTTTCTGTTGAAATCAGCAGCAATGCTCCCTTTAAAATCAGTACCCCAAGTATTTATCTTACTGAAGTGTGGCTTGAGCCTCCTCCAGATGCAGACTGTTCTGCCCCTAGAAAGTAGAAAAAAAAAATTTCAAGGTATATTTAACTTTAAACATGAATGCTGCAGCGGAAAACCCCATATATTGCTGTTGGACAGTATTCTCAGTGTCCTGCTAAATCAACTCAGCGATGATTATGGGGTCTTAGTGCTGTAAATAATAAGAGTGGAGCCTTAATTCATATTAGAGTTTTACTAAAATATGAATATTAGATAAAAAATATTATTTTGCAATTTCCAGAGTCCAGTTTAGCTCAGCAGTGACGCCTTCGGGTATTCTGCCTCCTTAGGAGGTGCTCCAAACCAGTGGCAAAGCATCCTAAGCCCTGAAGAGGAGAGAGTTGACTTCATGCCTTTGTCATTTGGATCTGCACGAGAGAGATTTCTGGACGATCATGCCCCATCAACACCTGCGTGGTAATACTTTGCAATAACTTACTTTTTCTCCCAGGTTCATTGAAAATGTTTTGTTGGGATTTTTTCTGGTAAAGATCTTAGAATCGTTTAGGTTGGAAAAGACCCTACTGCTTGGAAAAAAAGCTTTACATTTGGGTTTCCCTCCTTCCAGAGAAATTTTGCGATGCTGAGGGACTTCAGTTTTCTCACGAGAACCAAGTAAGACATACTGGGAGTTATATCACTTTTAGAGGGCTGTATACTAAAGCAAATCAAACTGAAAAGTATGTCCCAGCTGAAAAAAAAAACTAAATGGAAAGAAAGCCTTGAAGTTTTTAAGCCCATTTTAAAAGCACATTCTAATGCCTCTCATTTTTGTAGTCATGAGTGAGGAGCCCATAAACAATCTGAACCTGTAACCCAGAGCACAGAGGATTCTCAGCAGAGTTTATATCAGGAAATTGTCTCAGAAGGGACCGTGGAGGCAGCTACTGTGCTAAAACGTTCAAGGGAGAACTGAGAGATAGGGCAAAACTCTATACAAAAATAGCATTGTAAGATTTCATTTATGTTTTTAATGCTCTCTGTTCTGCTTAAAGAATTGTAAATGTCTGTTAGGGGTGATTTAGATACAAACATGTAATCTGTTGCCTATTTCCAGTAAATTATTGACATAGGATGCTTAAGAGGGCAATGCAGAAAAATAACAGTGGAGCTATTCATTAATGTTTCAAATTTCCATTATTAATAATTATATAACAATCGTATCAATCTATCATTCACCACATTGTATCACAGTATTGTCTCAAACCTCATTTATGAATGGGTTATAACTGAGCAGTTATTTATGAATCTTAGATTTGCTTAAATGGTAATTAGCATAGAAGCTTGATAAAGGGGAGCCTGTTGTTCATTATTTCCATACGTCTCCCAGGATTTCTTATACCAAAATCCCAAGTGCAGGGGAATTATTTTCAGGGAAGTATTGATACCTTCACTGAAGTGGTAAAGATGGAGCGGGATCATGTCACAACATACTCACCTGATGCCAGGAGAAAAATGCTTCAGAACTGTTATTTAAAAGATCTTTTAAAGCAATTTTCCAGATGTATTTAAGTTAAAGGAGATACTCTGGAACAAAATGCTCTGCAGCAGAATGAGCTTGAGTACCTTAGCATATTTCTAATTGCCTCAGCACATCTGCCGTCAAGCACACAGCAGGCTGGCTGGAGCCTCTGGTGATGAAGTTTGCCAAAATATCAATTCATTCTTTGTGTTGAAATGGAGCACAAGCAACTTTGTCAGTATCTGTTTGTTTATTTTACTGCCTCTTCTGAAAATATCCTTTTTCTTCACAGCTTGACCAAAGCTGGATAATGTCTTCCTCGGGAGAGCAGTTCAGTTGCAGTTATTTATACATAACCAGACAGTTTATTATGTACCCATCTGCACTCAAATTCTCAGTGACTTTAGTGCACCGGAGGGCAGAGGGAGGTACTGCCTGGTACTTACTTTCATTTTATCTATCAATGAAAGCCATTATGTAAATGACGTTCCCTTTCTGGTATTTTTTCCATCCCAAGAAAACTACTGATGTCAAGCTTGGTCTCCCAGTTATATTCCAGCATGAATGTTTACTTTTTCTTTTTTTTTTTTTCTTCTTTTTTAAAGTTTAAATGCCCTCTGCAGTTTCCAGTTGTCACAGCACTCCTGTTCTCGCCCATAGCTGTCAAATGGTGTGGGCTGTACCCTGCTCACCAAAACACGAGAGCATCCTTTTTTCATTCAGTCATCAGCTGTGGCTCAGCTCCACCTTTTATTTACCATGGGATCTGAAACATCTTACTAGTCCCATAGAGTTTCTCCCATTGAGAGAAGCTTAGATTCATATAGAATCATGGAATGGTTCAGGTTGGAAGGGACTTTAAAAGATCATCCAGTTCCAACCCCCTGCCCTGGGCAGGGACACCTCCCACCAGACCAGGTTGCTCCAAGCCCCCTCCAGCCTGGCCTTGAACCCCTCCAGGGATGGGGCAGCCATGTATCTTTAGTGGAAAAAAAATAATGATTCTGATTTGCAATAAATTTAAAAATCTCTTCTGCTACTGACTTTTCTGGTAACCAGCCTAATTCAGCTAAAATCCTCTTAGCTGTATGTGATGTGTTTAAAAGAACTTGACGACGCTGAGGTCGGTGCTGGGCACGCTGACCAAGCACAATTCATAGTGTTTCCTAATTCGCTGTCTTTCCCTGGAAGGTTGGACTGGGATCCTCTGGAGTCCGGGACTGTCATGGATGGAAGAATATGGCTGAGTGTGATTATAAAATCCTTTAATTGCGCATTGCCACAGCCTCTGTCTCCCTACCTTAGGACACGCAATCTCATGACAGGAGAAAGGTTCAAGCACGCTGGCTCACCCAGAGAGGAAAGATGTCCCCATGTTTTTAACAAGGAACTGCTAAGAAGATGGGTTGTTGAGGCAGGAGACACTGGAGATTCCTGCTCTGGGATTTGTATACTTCAGACCATAGTAGAAGGAGAGCTGGAGAAGGGGCTGGAGGAACCAGAGAGAGACCACGGGTCCAAAAGACTGGACAGGAGTGCCTCCATGGCCTGGGGCTCAACTGACCACGTGTAGGCTCCAACAAGGAGACCTTGCACCTGCAGCATCCAGACACATTCCCATGACTCCTGTGGGGCTGGTGTCTCATTTTCTTTCTTTGATTTCCAGCTGTGGGTGAGGCCTCATCCAGAGGCAGTGACTGGCTTTGGGGGTTCATGTGGTCAGGTGGGGGTTCAAAGGGACAAACAGCTGCAAGGTTGACCTTGCTCTAACGGTAAGTCATGGCTGGCTAGCTGAGGGGGTGACTCCAAACCGAGCTGAGAAGCGGTCACACTACAGACAGTACTTCTGGGACACCAGAACCCATGACAAGGACGACCTTTTTGTTTGGGGTTTGTAGGACACCTACCAACAGCACAGGGCCATGTGGAGTAATGAACTTTCATTGCCAAAACGTAGGGTTTATAGTCCAAGTGTAAGCCTTTCACACATGCTATTAATTAGAGGGGTTTGGGTTGGAAATGGGCATTCTGGTATAAAAGAGAATGAGAAGGCAATGCTCAAAAAATGCAGGTACTAAACATAAGAAAATTACAACGGCAGTGGCATCAGATGCAGCAGAATGGTGTTTGTCCTCGGTTGTTCAGAGCAGCCATTTGTTGCACAACAGGGAGCAATGAGGGTTGTTAGGAGTTTGCTGGTACAGGAAATATTCTATTCCAGTTTTATGAGGTGCTTTGAAAGTGCATCAGGGTAAAAATTACTATGTAAATTTAGGAACTCATTCATTGAAGGGCAATGAGCCTCCCATGGCATCCTCAGTGCAAATTTTAGCGAAGAAATGGCTGCATGGTGCAGAAAAGGGATTCACAAAAAGGGAGCAGGAGCTCCACAGAAGAATCTCTCAGCAGCCCCTGTAACATCGTGCCACAGACAACAGACGCTTGATGTGCCACAACCCTCAAGCCTTATTGAGTCTCCCAACATCTACCCAAAGCACTGCCGTTCTGATCTGAACCTGCTCCTGCAACCGATGTTTCTGCTAAAAAATTTTAGAAAAAATAATGAAGCTATTCTTTACAGATGTCTTTTTCAGGCTCATGGTGTGTCGAGGGGATGTGGGAAATACTGACAAGCCTTTAGTCCTGTAGTGATGCGTATGAACTCTACAGAGCTGCGAGCTCTGGAAACAGGAAAGCCTTTTGGTGAAAGACATTTTGGGAGATGTCTAAAACACTGGCCTCCTTTAAACAGGTCTGGTTTGGTCACCTGTGGAGAGGGAGGGGACACAGTCTTGACAGTTGACCCCAAATGAGCAAAAGGGTATTCCATGCCATGCTCAGTGATAAAAGCCGGGAAAAGAAGAAGGAAGGGGGAGATGTTCAGAGTGATGGCCTTTGTCTTCCCAAGTCACTATTCAGGGGTGATGGAGCCCAGCTTTCCTGGGGATGGCTGAGCATCCGCCTGCCCATGGGAAGGGGTGAATGCCTTGCCTTGCTTTGCTTTGTCTTTACCTCAGCCCATGAGTTTTCTCACTTTTACTCTTCTGATACTCTCCTCCATCCCATGGCAGAGAGAAGGCTGTGTGGTGCTTGGTTGCTGGATGGGGTTAAACCATGACACAGAAAAATAAGTTTATCGTTCCCAAACAGATGTTTACTGAAAGAAAAATATCTGCTTTTCTTCAAATAGATGACATTTTGCAGAGCTGCAGATTCAGGGCTTGAAAGCAGGTGTGAATGTGTTTAATGTTTCTTAATCCAAATTGTTTATACAGTTTTAGAGCTGTACCTTTTGGCAAGCTTCTTGCAAGGCGGATGGCGTGCAATTATTCTGCTCACAAGAGCTGATGGAGGAATTATGTTTCCTCCTGCTCCGTTTTCCATGGCAGAAGACCTCAGTAGGGTTCCTGTTTGGTTTTCAGCGCTCTCTTGGTTCTGCTGCCTTGAAGCACACTTAGGTTTGACGCCTGGGGTGGTAGGGGTTGGGCTGAGGGAACCACTAGTCCTGTCCTGATCCCTGGAACCCTCGCTGGAAATCCATGGCTAAAAGACCCAGATAAAGTCTCAGAATATCGACTTGTGAGATGCAGAAGACAAGGTGGTGCCTATGTCCTCATGACTGAGAGGAGACCCAAAGAAGGCAGAGAAACCTCATGCCAGTGCAGCAGCAGTAGCAAGACTTTCACACGCCCCAGTGAGAACATCAGCAGGACCTGCAATTTTGACAGCTGATCCTCTAGCTCAGGAAAACGGTTGAAGATATTATCAGTTTTCCCCCAGAAAACTGAATTGAAAAATGAATCGATGTTTGTATGTCATACACTAATGTGTACACTTTCTAAAACATACTTATGTGTTGTATTTTATCTTTGCTCTACTGGACTTCAGAACTCATGACTCTAGTTACTAGGCTGAGTTATGCCTAATTTGAATTAAAGTTACTAGATTTTCTCTGAATACAGCATTTTCTGTTACTCCTATCCCCTGAAATATAAACAAGCACTATAAAAATACAAAATCTGTTCCATTTCATTATAAACAGCAACATCTACAACATATTACACACAATTTCGGAGCCATTGCTCTTCTGCTTGCCAAAAGTCTAAAAGCAAGTGTCAATCCTGATTGGGCACAATTTCATTTTCATCAGGGGATGATGCTGAGATCCTCAACAGCAAGTTTGTGAATGGTGGCCAATCCCTGTGATTAAACACCAGGACTGGAATTTAGCTCAGGGCTGCATCACTCTCCATCATCCATCATCCACCACCCTTGGTCCAGGGGGAAGAAAGTTGCCAAAGGTAGAAGAAATAACCCTGAATTACACTGCAAAGTCACCCCAGAAAAAAAGGGTAAGAAAAATACACTCAACTTAAGAGGGCAGAATCACAGAGTCACAGAATGGTAAGGGTTGGAAGGGACCTCTCGAGATCATCTCCTCCAACCTCCCCTGCCAGAGCAGGTCCACCAGGAGCAGGTCCCACAGGAACGTGTCCAGGTGGGTTTGGAATGTCTCCAGAGGAGGAGACTCCACCACCTCTCTGGGCAGCCTCTGCCAGGGATCTGTTCAAAGTACTGAAGTTGCTCCTCATCTTTAGATGGAACTTCTTATGGTCAAGTTTGTGCCCGTTCCCTCTTGTCCTGTCCCTGGGCACCACTGAAAAAAGACTGGCCCCATCCTCCTGATACCCACCCTTGAAGTATTTATAGGTGTTGATCAGATCCCCCCTCAGCCTTCTCTTCTCCAGACTAAAAAGCCCCAAGTCCCTCAGCCTTTCCTCATCAGACAGAAGTTCTAGACCCCTCATCATCTTCATGGCCCTCTGCTGTGCTCTCTCCAGCAGTTCCCTGTCCTCCTGGAACCGGGGAGCCCTGAACTGGTCCCAGTAAAAGAAATTAGTCCTAAAGTTTACAGAGAGTAGTCCTAAAGTTTGGAATATAAAGTAACGGATCTCACAGTCATTAGTGAGGGGGAATTGAGCAGACAAAGAAGGGGTTGTCTGACTAAGGACTGCATGGCTGGGATCCCCAGCAGTGGTGCTACAAACAGGGATTAAGCAGAACTGGCGGAAAGCAGCATTGCAGAACAGAGATCACTGGATAATTACATTGATTTGTACAGGGGAAGAGCTCGCTTACAGAACATTTTAGTAAATCATCATTATCCGTTCTGAATTCTATGACTGTTGATTGCAAGGTGTGTATGGAGGTGAGAAGGGACGATCAGTTCATCTGAACTTTTGAAGTTGAGAAGACTGAATTATTCCAGTCCATTTGCTAATTTATTTATATATCCATTTTCCCTGATGAGAAGGTTTTAACCTAGATTTTCCTCTAAAGACAAGGAAAAAAAAAATAAAGCTGTATTTACAGTAAAGCCATGACATCAGAGAGGATCTTGCAACCTGATAAGATCCATATTCAGCCTCATACCCAACCAGATGGCTTCAGCTTCAGGTTCACGCCACCGGCATAGCTTGGAAAATGATCGGCCACAGAGGTCACCTTCCTTCTCTGCTCACTTTGTCCTTCCATCTGGCACCACACTCTTTGCCCTGTGCCTGCTTCTGGAGAGCACAGGCAGTGAGTCTATCTCCTGAGGTGCAACTTTGACTAAATTCTTCCCTTGGTTAGGGCCAGCACAGGTTGCTTACAATACCTTCTAACAGCTGAGTATTGCCTTTTTTTCTTTTCTTCTTCTTCTTTTTTTTTTTTTTTTATTTTTTACCGTTTTGAAACTGCAATTCAGATTTCATCTGCTATAGCATTGATTTCAAGCCCAGGCTGGATGGGGCTTTAAGCAACCTGGTCTGGTGGGAGGTGGATGATCTTAAGGTCCCTTCCAACACAAACCATTCTATGATTCTACAATTCTATGATTAAAAACTATGGTGGAAACCCTTTTTAGGAATTTCATTTTTTCTGCTCTGCTCTGTACCTCTACCACTCCATAATGTCATTTATCTCAGATACAGAGCATAGTCTTTAATTAATACATGTGATGAAAGACTGACATATAATAATTATTTTATTTTATTAATATTAGCTTTCTAAGAGGCTATCTTTCTATCTGTTTTGATATCCAGCTTGCCCAAAAAATACCTAAGACCTACATGGAATATGAGGTAGATTTTCAGAAAATGACTAACTATGCTGCCACCTAGTGAGTCTGTGCTGTCTCTGATAACACCTTTGTTCATGAAGAGATTTAACTCCTTTTTGTGAGGACAGAAAAAGCTTTCGTTTAAGAACTGTTTCAATAAAAAACAAGAAATGGTTAGAAATGGGTAACAGGCATTAAAATTTTCTCTAAAATTTGGTTTAAAGTAGCGAGATACAAGTATTGGAAAATACCAGTGCTTTGGGCATTGGTGTTAGCCATTAAATACCCTTTTCTTATAGGATCATCCTACAGAATTAAAAAAAAAATCATAATCCTAAAGTCTAAGGCCACCATACGTGTGAGCATCTGTTTTCAATCTTTGTGTTCTCTCTAATGGTTAAAAAGTCACCATTTTACCAACCGTCCGGGGTTTGTCCCTTCACAACTAGAATCGATGCACTTGCCATTTACTTTAATTGAACTGGGTTCTTCCGTAGCAGCAAGACTTAGTCCATATGTTTGCCAAACTGTTTTTAATAGAAATCATCTGCCCAACAAGTGTATCAGCCCCTGTTTGCAAACACTTTTTTAAGGAAGAAAGGCTGCTTGGATTTCATCTAAGAACATCACACATGCAGCAGGCTCGGATTTTTAATTTCTTTCATTTTTTGTCTGCTGCGCATCTTAGTGCAGGAAAATGCTGAGTAAAATGATTATTACTGGGAAACAACAGCAGCTGCTGATCCACAGTGAAATCAATTCCTGCTAGCAGTAATTAGCATTCCCCAAGGAAACCCACGGCGTAACCCCTTGTCATCTAACATTTAGAGCCTTTCCCAAATAAGTGAATAATTATGTAGCACTTGTGCAATCATAATGCCCTGTTCAAATCCTAGAAATATGTCCTGAAACTCCACATCCTATACCATATCAAAATAAGCCTAGAAAAATAAAGACAATTGGTTGGTCACAGAACTATGTAACACACATTCGTTTCAGGGCCAATTTTCTTGTTTCCAGCCTGCAGTTGGGGTTGCCTCTTGTTTGCACTTTGTCTCCATAAAATTGTGTTCCACTTTTGCCAAAGGGAGTCCGTTCTGGGCACAGAGGGTGGAGCTGACGTGTCCTGGAAGAATCTCAGCCCAGGCTGTTCTATAATCTGGTAGTCCCACCACCCTTAAAGATGGTCTCTATCCAGGTCATCTGATGAGTCATTGCACACTGTCAATCTGTGTTTTTCATTTAATAAAGGGCCATCAGAATGAATACAAGAAGAAATAGGTTGAGCAGGTCTAAAATGCCGGGAGCTTACCCCAAATTGGGATGTCATCAGCCCATCTCATAATCCTGGTAGAGTTCAGGCATGTTGCTCCCCAGACCAAGTTTCATCAGACCATACATCAGCACAGGCACATCGGTGGCTCACAATAAAAGCATTTCATGTTGGAGATAGATATGAATTTTGTAAGTATTGTAAGGCTGATTTTAAGCCTGTTTACAATAAATTAGCACTGAGGAACAGGGGAGTATGAGCCAGCCTGAGATTTAACAGTCTGAAGCCTGCATAAGTAATTTATATGTAATTTAGATTGAGGGAAGTTGATCCAATACTTTTCAACCCTTGTGCTTTATTTCCTAAATAAATTACCATCACACCAACCTAAGTGCTTCTGTTTAACCAGAGATGTTTGTTTAGTCTTAGGGCTGTGTTATGCACAGGTAGCCCCACTGAACCCCACTCCAAGTGCTTAAAACTTTCCATTAGGGACAGATTTTTAGGGAAGCAGCCCAAGAGCAGCAAGGCTGCTACAACTCCATGTCCCTGGGGCTGACCAGTAGTACCTGTCCCCAGTAGCCACCTGCATATTTCTGTCCCCAGTAGGTGCACACACACATGTATATACAACCTGTACATACAGAAATACACTGCCAGCCACACAGATCAACTCCCTTCTCTGGCTGATCCAGATGTTGGTGTGTTAGTAGGAAATATTCATATATATATATATATATGTATATATATATGCAGTGTGGATGCCTCTGGTAGCTGGGCTTAGGTGCAGCTCCCCCAGCCTGGATCCTCAGCCTCCCCGGCTGCATTTGACATTCCAGATCAGATGTAAAATGGAGATCTGCAGCACTTACCACCTTTCAAGCACTTTGTAGTTCATTTTTTTTGTAGGAGTCGTTACCAATCATTGTATCTTAGAATTTATTCTAACAAAAGTATCAACTCACAGACTTATTTTTCATCTTATTTCTGTTAAAAGTATCTGTGGCATTAAGAAATATTGAAGAAAGGTTCTTGTGAACAAAGGCTGCTCTTTTCTATTCAAAGTAGCTAAAAACAGGAATAGGAGAATGAGCAATTCTTATGTAGTTTGTCAAACATTTGGGAACCTTCAGTACATAATGTAAGCTTTTCTAGACCTGCCACTTTCCAAAAGGCAATTATCTGCTTTTATTTCTGGTAAATCAGTAGCAGAATGAGGTATGTATCCTAAAGGTAGGATTATATGACATCCTGTGAACCAAAGGCACGGTTTAGAATAATCCCATACAGTTTGACATTTATTTCCCACTTTCAAGAGACTTTAGAACTACTTTTGTACTTCAGAAAGTTATTAATTAGCAGCAATAGCCAAGCAGAAAGCCTAAGCTACCCCACATTCAGATGCCTCAGCTGCCTACAGGCTACTTCCAAATGCATCCACAGTAACATTATTTTATTAACGTCTTAACATTAAGACGTTAATTAATTATTAACATTATTAATGTCTTAACACAGATATTTTCCCTGAAATGCAATTCTGCAGGTAAGTCCTAAGGATAGTGCATGCTTGGCCACGCTATCACTGTTTCTTTGACATATATATATATATATAGATATATATCATGATCTTGCTCTAACAGTATCAAGCCGTAAAGTTGGGGTCTTTTATAATCTTCCAAAAATATGATCAAAATGTATCTTAAAAATTGGAGCACCTTCAGAATCAACAGCATTTGGGCATCACTTGGCAGCCCCGCAGCAGGAGGAGGTGACTGCTGGAGTCACTGCAAGGGTAAAGTCCTGAAGGAAGGTGAGTCTTGTCTGGGTGAGATGTTTGGACTTGTGGGGGTGAAGTTTCAGTGGGGACTGGATGGAGATTCTAGTACACAGGACAATGACAGGCTTGTCACCCTCAAGGTGTCTGTCATGTAATTACCTAGTGATGTCATTCAGGTGATATTTCTGCAGATTCCTCTATAAGGAACGAAAAGGAAGAACGATCAGTCATGTGAGATCACAGAATCAGCCAGACCCCACGGAATCCTTTCTGCACTGACAGTGCCCAGAGGAGGCTGATGGGCAGGTGAACCGAGGCAGAAAGGAGGCTACTCCTCTGGTGAAAGCATGTAATCTGCATCCAAGCCACATTACTATTTCTAAATAGTCTTGCCAGGGTCCCTGAAAGCAGCTCTTCCCAGAGGGGCCTGGTAATGTAGGTCCAATGCTACAGTTCTGTGAGAAAGAAGAGGGAGAAGGTCTTTGGGCCGTACAGCCCGAGGAGATAGCATTGCAAGCTTTCTCCAGATTATGCTTGAGAGATGGAAAGACGTGGCAGAAACCAGCACTGGTGAAGCAGCTCAGATGTGGCATTGTCTAAGTGAAATTTCTGGGTAGGAGGATCTGTGGTTCGCAAAACTCACATGAGTAAGAGGTGTTCCGTGCCACATCAGATGGAGACACATAAGGCAGGGGAGTGGTTTCAGAGGAAAAAAAATATGGGGGAACACTACTTCTTTTCCAGAAGGTTCTCGGACTATTCGTACTTTCTACAAATCACATTTCTTCATTCCCTCACTGTGAACCTTTCTGTCCAGTCTCCTTGGACGTTGCACACTGTCAGTGACGTGGTCGTGGTGCCTCTCTGCTCTCCTCACCCACAGGCACTTCTGTGCTATCCAATCTTCTAGTAGCTCTCGTTTAGCAGGTACTTTAAAAGACTTCTGCAGACAGTTCCTTATGTTGGAAGAGACGTCACTGATGGAGAATCACAATGGTGATTATGATCACTGCTGTTAGTCCCCATCAATCAGTCGAGTTCATGTTTGGAAGAGGTGTGCTTAAACATCATCACCACACTTTAAAAACCATTTAAACTTCATGGTGCCACAGGACTAGAGGTTTCAAATTATCAAGAAGAATTTTAAGGGCATACTGATCAGAAAACTTATCAGCACTGGATGCAGTAGCTTGGGGTTTGTTTTTAAACAAAAAGATTTCCTTCTTGGTAGGCGTTGTGATTTTCACCGCTCCTCCTGTCACATCCAATTGTAAAGTCGATCATACTCTGTGAGATCAAAAGTCCACAGCACTGACTTCTGCTCTGCCCAGAAGAGTTTAACTGCATGGATTAAAGCACCCTTAAGCCATGAAAAATTATTTTAAAAAATAAAATAAAATCAAAAGGCTTAGATTCTAATGATCTTTCCTCATCTCTTTTGCTAAAAAAGGTGTCATAGCTGATATGTTAAATAGCAGAAATTGCTTCCAAGATGTGAGACTAGAGGCTATCTTTCACTGGTTCGCATTTGAGAGTTTGAACAAGAGTTTAGTAACAAACACAAAGAGTAAAACCTGATAATAGAGCTTAGAAGAATTATAAATTATCTATGAAGAAGGTGGTAAATTTTACAGGTGGATTTACAGGTGGTAAATTTAGAAACCTATTTGTAATAAAAGATCTGTAAAAGGAGCATCGTTATGGCTGTCACCAGCAAACTAAAGCGTTTTACAAAGTCAAAGAAGGTAGGTGCTTTTGGTTTAAGGACCTCTCCTTCTAGTGTCTCCATACTGGCTGCGTCTGGCTTGAAAGAGTATGCTATATACAGGCAGAAACATCAAGGTTTAAAACAACTTACCATCTGACTATTTTTGCTTTAAAATTAGTAGTGAATTCCTTAATATGCCTGTGATGAAAGGACTGACACCAACACTAACTACACTACCAGTACAAAAAAAAGAAGGCAAAAAAAAGCAGAGATTTGTAGGCAATTTATAACTTTGTCAATGCGGGCATTTTGTTACTGAGGTGGAAAAGGCACGTCTTAAATACCAAGACTCGCATCCTGCCAAATTTCAAATTATCTTCTTTAATGTCTACTTTTTTGCAGGCACTGAAACCAGCTCCCCAGGGAAGTGGTTGTGGCCCCGAGCTTTCGGTGTCCAAGAAGCATTTGGTCAACACTGTTAGATACGTGGTTTAACTTTGAGGTTGCCCTGTGTGGAGTCAGAAGTGGGACTTGATGATCCTCGTGGGTCCCTTCCACCTCAGGATATTCTGCAATTCTATGATTCAAGTCTATTTTCTGAAGTAGCCATCAGGGTTTTACAAAGTTTTAAAACTTTGTTTACTTGAAATAAACTTAATCCCTCGGCTGATTTTAGCATAAGGCATATTTGGGGCTAGACATTCTACATGTGCAATTTTTTTTTTCCAGATACAGAATTACTGGAAAAGGTTTGTGAAATGTTAATTAAATATGCTATCCTTGAACTGAAAGTGAATCACAATTTCTGATAAACTAGTAACTCAAAGCTGTAAAAACCCAGGTGTATTAGGAAGTCTGAGCTGGTAACAAATTGTTTTGACTGCAGTTGATGTCTTAGTGTGCATATAAATAAATAAATGAATAATAGCAGCCCACTGAGATTATAGCAAAAACTGTTAATGCATAATTTTGCATGGAATTAGGAAAATGTCAGTCATAGAAAGGATAACTGGGAAGTGTCCTGCATCAAAGCTTTAGCAAGTTGACAGATGGTTTAGTCAACATTTTCTGTTGCCAGTCTACTGGACCAGTTCCTGTCACCCCCATGTATGTTTAGATAAAAATGTAATTAAAACCATTGCTTCACATATAGCTTTAACTATAGCTACTGATACAGCTATTGAACTAATCTCCATTCTTTCAAGCAACAGCTTATATTTCATGTATTGGAAGAGTATAACTTAAGAGAAGGATTTACTCTGGAAATATTTAAAGCATATGTATTCTAAAAGTTAGATCTCTCTCTCTCTACTTAGCCAGCAGCATAATTATCAGAGCACTGGCCCAGGTTGCCCAGAGAAGCTGTGGCTGCCCCATCCCTGGAGGGGTTCAAGGCCAGGCTGGATGGGGCTTGGAGCAACCTGGTCTGGTGGGAGGTGTCCCTGCCCATGGCAGGGGGGTTGGGACTGGATGATCTTTAAGGTCCCTTCCAACCCAAACCATTCCATGATTCTGTACTAGCTACCACGATGTTTCCAGTCCTTTGCCCCCTTCTCTAACACGGCTTTGTCTGGCACCAGCTCAGCAGAGCATGGCTTCATCGCCTGCTTCAGCAAGGGCTGAACGCAAAATATTTTTTTGCTAATTGACGGTGGCAGTAACATGGGACATTTCACCAGAGCAATTGCACGTTGTATTTGAAACAATATTTATAAAATAAGGGCTGGCTTTCTGCCAGGAGAGGATCCAGCAGGCAGGTACAAGAAGATGGTTTATTTTCTTTCTTGGAAGTCTGTGGAGCCCAGCAGTTTATTATTGCTGTTGCTTTCAAAAGACGTAAGGGTGCCCTTCAACCATACAGTATCAGAAAATAGGAGGAAAATAGCAAGCAAGAATTCACTGTCAATAAAAACTGCAATAAAACCCCTGTTTTGTTACCACCTGCTTATGTTGAATAAGGCTCTTAGCTCCAACAGTGTTCTATGATACTTTTATTATGCTGAAATTCTATAAAATTTGATCGCTGTTTGGTCAAAACCAGCAATATCTGTAAGACATGCTTGGCACAAAGAAGCCCCTTAACATTCCTGGCTATAAAGCAACTTTAAAAAACATTTTTGTTCTGCATTGTTCTTGTAGTTCTTTGAACATTTGGAGTTGTTCCTTTTGTTTCTGATTTCCCCAGCCAGGAGCATTTAATTTGTGTTATTTCAGCCCATGTACTGGGGTCAAAGTTCATGCTCTCACTTGCCCAAAACTTCCTTTGACTTCAATTATTTTACTTTGCCTTTACAAATAGGGAACAATAACCCAGTATTTTCAAAATCTCCTCCTGTAAATGAGATTTTATAACAATATTACTTACACACACACACGATCCCAGGCAGCTGGAAGGGCTTTCAGGGGTGTTTTTGCTGAAATTTGCTGTCTGTACAGCAAAGAAGGTTGAGATGGTTGTGAAAAGTTCTTAAACTAACCCAGTTTAATGCAGAATTAGCTGTGGCTTGCTTTTATAATTCCCTACCCAAGCAGGGGCAGGCATTATAGAAATACGGATGAAAAGCTGTTAATCTCTTTGGAGCAGTTTGGTGTAATTCTTTAATGTCAAGAGATCCTAAGAGTCAAAACTGGGAATGTAGCTAATTATTTCCTCTCAGTAAAACTGGATTTGCAGAGAGCTTTGCAAAACATAATTGATAATATACCTTGTATCTTTACAAGCATTTATAAAAATGATGGAATAAGTGTGGTATAAGTATTGCTGTAATGTAGCATTTGAAACTTCATTTAGCAGTCACTGTGCTACCCTTTGATTGCCTTAATTACATTTTTAATGACATAAGTAATAACAGCCAACATTGATTATTTTTAGCCCTTTAAGATATAGCTGGGTTTTACATACTTCATAAACTTTAAGGCTGTAAAGACACACTCAAACACCTAATCTTAACATCTGTACATCACTGGAACATGGACCAACGCTAGTTAACGTAGGACAAGACAATGTAAAGGCCAAAGAGGTTGTCAAATTTTTCAATGAAAAAGAAAAAGAGAACAGAAATAATTGTCAGTAGCCTTTTGGAGGCCACGAGTACAGCTGTGCTCTCCTCACCATCTCTCCAGGTTCACCCAGGATCTCAGAGGTGGAACCGTGGTGTCCGTGGGTTCTAATGAATGAATAGCGACCCACCTTCATATTCTGCAGAGATGTCTACACCTTTTTTACAGCCATGGAGAATCTGTCCTTTGCCGTGCTGTGCTCTAGACACAGCCTTGTATGGTGCTGGGCTGCTGTGAGGTATGACAGGACACCTGAGCTCCAGCACCACAGCACCCAATGCCTCACGCTGTGGCAAGAGGGGGACTCAAGATTTTGAGGCTGTTATTAAAGATCCTGAACTCCCAACTCTACTTAGGCAAGAAGATATGAAAAAAAAAACCAACAACAAACATCTGTCTGCATTTACAAGGAATACAAGATTTGCAAGTGTAGTGTGAGAAATTCCAAATACAATCAGTCTTAAATAATTCAAGTTGCCTAGTAATGCTGATTTCCCCTTCCTCCCCTCACCTCTTGATAAAGACTATTGCATCCACGTCAAAATGGTAATGAAACCTGTCTGCCCACCTTTAGCATATCAGTGAAGACAGGTGAAGGTCCAACAACTTAGGTTAAACTAACAAAGAGGATTTAAGTCCTCGCTTTCTATGAATGGACATGACTGCATTCTCTTCCGTTGAGTCTGGGGAGCCATGAGCTGCCGGGAATTCACAATGGAATTTTCCTGCCGTTTGTCAGAGAAAGAAGAAACGCAGAGTCTGTCGCAGAAGCCGCCCTGTGCCATTTGCTGCCGTCGTTCCTGGTTTTGTTAAAATCAACCAGTGTGACTTTTTGGGAGGAAAAAAAAGACCTTGGTCTACTGCTTATCCTTGACTGCTCAACCATGTACACCAAGTCATGTTTTACTGTATTTGGCCAGTGTGTATTACTAAATACAAATAACTTGCAATGCTGTTTGGGATAGGCATTGGCTTGAAATTATTAGCATTTTAACAGTGAGATGATGTTTTGACATTAGCACTCTACTTAAGACACAACCAGAAGAATTTCACACCTCTTTTGGTGATGTATTGCTTCGGTCTGACTCTCTGCAATGCAAACAAGACCTACAGTCAGAAAAGATTTATTTATAAAACGCGTAGGTTTAGGAGCCACAGAATGAGTGAAACAAAGCTACATCAGCAAACCCTTACATTTTCCCATATTTGTTGTAACCGCCTGAGACTGAATCACAAAGTTGATTTCTTTTAGCTCATTTGGAAAACAAGTTTAACTTAATTAATTCAGCATACAAGTATAACATGAGCATCATGTGGCTGGTTTGAATGCACTACATCTACCTATTTTCAGCCTGGAGCGAGGGATTTACTTTCCCTTTAGATCCTCACCCCTGGCCCCTCTCCTGGAGAAGGCTCGTAAACTGAGGTCATCTCAGTTTTCTGACTTCTCTGACATCTCCCCCTGCTCCAAACGACTGTCCCACCCCATTCTGCAATGGTTGCCAGCTTGAAGGTATAAGGCATATTCCCAAACCCAGCTCAGACTAATATGAAGGAAGGATTTAAGAGCAGTTTTTATGTACCCCATGTGCTGACCAAGAAGTTCTGGGGCAACCCACAGTGAATCTCTCAAACTGAGGGATTCCTCTTTACATTGAGAAGTCCTGAAAAACTATGGATATACAGCAATTAGCTGTGGGCTTGTTAATTGATAGGCTGTCTAAGGATAGAATCTCCGTAGATCCTTGGACTGGGAAACTTACACCCCTGTCACTAGAACAATTGGTTGTACTTGTTTAGGTGCTGGTGTGTTTGGGGTAGAGTTTTCTTCAAGGCACCATGAATTAGCCCAGCTGAAGAGGGGGCTAAAAGCAGGATGAAACAGTCCTCTGAAATGGGCTTGTGAATTCTTTTACTTGTGTCATGGTTACACTATCACAACAAAACAGAAGTTTACAGATGTCCAAAATTTCCAGTTCCCTGTCTCCATCGTGCAGATAGAGATTATTGATTATCTTTCCATTGGTGGTTTCAACTAACTTTCTAGTATCAGATGTGGAGTGTTTACATGATTTAGTCATCTGAATAAGACAAAAAGACAGTAGCATCCAGGCAGTGAGCAGTAACCACAGAATCACAGAATCACAGAATCACAGAATCACAGAATGCTATGGGGTTGGAAGGGACCTCTGGAGATCATCTCCTCCAACCCCCTGCCACAGCAGGTCCACCCACAGCAGGTCCCACAGGAACGTGTCCAGGCGGGTTTGGAATGTCTCCAGAGGAGGAGACTCCACCACCTCTCTGGGCAGCCTCTGCCAGGGTTCTGCCACCCTCAAAGTGAAGAAGTTCCTCCTCATGTTTAGGTGGAACTTCTGATGTTCAAGTTTGTGCCCATTTCCTCTTGTCCTGTCCCTGGGCACCACTGAAAAGAGACTGGCCCCATCCTCCTGACACATTTATAGGTGTTGATCAGATCCCCCCTCAGCCTTCTCTTCTCCAGACTAAAAAGACTAAAATGACCTGTTCAGTGTGTCAGTATTGTAAGAAATGGGATGCCTGTGCCCTAAACATCAATGAACTAAATGCAAATGCAATCACACTGTGGGGATATCTATTTTGGTTTAATGCTGCTTTACTTAGTTCATCCTTTAGAACACTTTATACATAAAGAGTTGCACTGACGGATGCCAAATTCCTTAAACTGCAGCTTCTAGTGTATAAATTAGGCCTATGAGACAGCCTGTTTTGTTTTTACCATCTAGCTCAATCATACCCACCTCACCTGGCTTCACATGCCAACACAATCCCTTAACACAACTATCCGTGACTGACTGGATCCGTCATTATGAGTTAATAGTGCAAAACAAAGAACGTGCGATCCGAAAAGTGTTAAAATTTAATTATTCATCATCGTCTCCGTATCCCTGTGATGGATAAACTGGAGGAGGAGTGCTGTCAGCAGTTAGGAACCATGTAATTCAGCAATCCTCCATCATGCTAAGATAGAAATGCAGATAAAGTGCAAGGTGTCATTGTGCACTGCTCTGCTCTTTGACTCTGTTATTCCCAAGAGAAATCGGCATCTCTTACTGGGAAGGCCCATGACTCCTCCTGCCCAGGGGGGTCCTGCCCAGCTCACTGGGGGAGGAAGGAAGGGCTAGTGCAGGAGAGACCGGCCATGCCCCCGGCCATCCCAAGGCCAGGCTGGATGGGGCTTGGAGCCACCTAGTCTGATGGGAGGTGTCCCTGCCCAGGGCAGGGGGTTGGAACTGGATGATCTTTAAGGTTCCTTCCAACCCAAACCATTCTATGATCCTGTGATTCTCTGGACAGGTTCTTGCGTAGTGGCCAAAACTGATTGCATGCAGTCGCCTGTCCTTACCCATGAGGGCAATTTGTTCAGTTTGAGGGTTTCCTTGTATATCTTCCCAATAACTTCTCCTCCTCTACCTGGCTGATTCATCCAACTGATCAAAATGCTGGAAGAATTCAAGAACTTTGTTGAAGTTCTTGTTTCTTTGCTGCCTGGTAAACACTTCTGGGCCTAGTTACTTGCTCTTTTTGAGGTTGGGGTATCTCAGGCACATGGCCATGTTTGAGACCTGTCCTGCACAAAACAGACCGTGTAGCTGTGGTGTATAGATGTGCACGCATCACATTCCCCACTCTTGTACTAAAATGTGCTAAAATTAACCTCAATTCCAACCTCAGTGTCGTCCATGTAGAGGTCTGCTGAAGCAATTCCTTCCCCCCCTGAAGTGTACAGCCTGCTTTTCCACGTGCAAACGGGCATTTTGCTGTACAGTCAGCCACACAGGGCTAAATGTGGATATTGTTGTGCACGGCTGTAGTTCGCTTGACACTTTCTGAAACATTGGTATCTGCCCGTCTGCTTTATTGGGACCATTCTTGATGCCAGTCCTTCTTATAGGATGAAACCGTGACCTTTCCACCATTTTAATGTATCTCTCTACTTTTACACCGCTTGGTTGGTAAGGCAAGTATCTTTCTGCTTTGCATTTGGGGTTATCTTTCAAGTTTTTTGAGCTTTTTTTCTTTTTTTCCCTACTCTTTGCAAGGAAGTAAGAAGTGTGACAGGAAGGTGTGATTTTTAATTTACACCAGAGTTCTCAACAAATAATGACTTTTCACACCCTGTTATTGCTGCTTAGCCTGGGGGAGGAGTTGTATGGCTACTGTTGTCATATCAAATTAAATCCACTCATGTAATTCAGAAAGACATTCCTCTTAAACTTAACCCCTTTAAGTTGCTGAAGTCTCCTGGCACCAGAACTTAAGCTGAGGTGCATCTCTTTTGGGGGTCTCTGGTGTAGAAGGATGAAAACGGGAATGTTTTAATTCAAGGATGGTGAGCATTTTTTACTTTTTTTTTTTTGTAGGGTGATGGAGCAGATCCTGACGAGGTTCGTGTGGGTGAATCCTCAGGCTAGCCTGGAGCTGGCCATGGGCTCAGGGTACCTGCACTGATGTATTTTCAGAAAGAAAATGTTTAGCCAATGATGCCAGACAGTCACATTCTTGTCTGAAAAACCTGCCTGAATAATTTCCTCTGGCGTCGTTAGCTGTGGATGGCGTGGTCATGGAGCACCTGGTGCTCCTTTCTGTGGTAGAGATAAAACGCCCCAATGAGAAAATCACCCTCGGAGAGAGCTTTCTGCTGGCAAGGAGTTGGTAGAGCAGGACAAGCTTTGTCTTTACAAGTCATCTTCTTTCTCTTGAGGAGGTTGCTGATGATTTTGATGATTTTGGCATGCGATTCTAGCCAGTCCTGGGGGGGAGGGACACACGATTCCTGTCGGAGTGATTCATCCAGGGGTCGGGATCCACACCCTGGGTACCAGCTCGTGGTGCTCCTCCTTCCCAGGACTCCCACTGCATCTTCCCAAAGAGCTCTGGAACCCCTGAAGGATGGGACCAGCAAATAACAAGAGGAGTAGTCCCCTCCCCTCCATTTCCCAGGAGCTTTATTGCCCCAAATTGTTGGCAATTGAGAGTTATTTGCTTGAGGTACCTGCTTGGTGGCGCAGAGAGGGTTAAGGTGCTTGATTTACTGTAAACATATATGTGACAGACTCTCCTCTGATGGTGGGGTTTTTTTGTGGTGTTGTTTTATTTTTTTTCCTTCTCTTTCTTTCTGTAAAATGTCAGCCATTTCCTGAGGAGCCTGGTGGTGGTGAATTTCACACCTTTTTTCTTCTCTGTGTGGAAACCTGGGTGTTAATGGTACTGGAGCAGGTCGTGTTTTATAAGGAATGAGGCTGTCTCTGAGAGCAGAGGGAAAGCAGGGAAGGGAGAGGAGGTGAAGAAAGGGATCCAAGGCAACTGCCACTTGCAACAGGCATTAGTTGGATTATTTCACGCTATTTTTCTTCAGAGCATGTAAATGTAACATTATTTGCTAAGTGCCTTCTTTTCCCTATCAAGTGTTGGAGTTCAGAGTTCAGCTTGAAAAAAATAGATAAATACCCATCCTCTCTTTTAATTTCACAGTGAAATTTAGCGTTGCGGCACCTGAAGATGGAAAATTGGTCGGTTGATCAAGTCTGCAGCTGGTTGAGACAGAGAAATTTAGGAGAACTAGTTCCTAAGTTTCGTGGTAAGCATTTTTGTTGTTTGTGTGGGTTGTGTCTAGTATTTTTTTCGATGCCTTTAATTGGCACTGCCTACCTTGTTTTGGGGCATGTATATATATATGCTAACTTCAGGCTTTTATAGAAATTTATTAGGGTGAGAACTGACATAGAGCTGATAAATTGTAAAGCCAGTGTGCTGATTTATTATGAAGTCTCTGAGAAATGTTGGGGGATGAGATTAAGCCTGTGTGTAAATAGATACACCTCCAATCAGGGCTGGCAGTCTAAAAGGCTTGACAAGGCCCTTTTTATATTGTATAAATCTTTTGAAATAATGCAGCTGTAGCGAGTAAATGTCTTATGCCTGAGAATATAAACACTCCACAACAGAGTGCATGAGGAACTGTTATGGGAGCAGGCTATTTGTGGTGTGCTCTCTTAAAAAGCTTGCTGTCCCTCATTAATAAAGTGACAGCCTGCTGTGGTCTCAGCGAGGCCTGATTTAAAGCATTAAAATAGTCAGTTCCCTGCTTCTGGGTGCTTCAGGCTTGGATTTTTCTCAGGGGAAGGTGTCTGCCCAGGGACTGGGAGTCCTGGTGCTGTTTGGGAAAGGACAGGAGCCAAAACATCATCTTTTTAGCAGTTGCAGAAGACCATCAGAAGTTGAAAGCATCCTTGCCTTTGACCTGTCCCCCATCATCATGCTTATAGGCACAGAGGATGTTACCGTAACTGCAAAGTTATTTTACAGTAATGCTTTCATCCCCTTCAATCTGCAGAAGAAGAAGTGAGTGGGGCAGCTCTTCTGGCTCTTAACGATCGCATGGTGCAGCAGCTGGTGAAGAAGATTGGGCACCAGGCAGTGCTGATGGACCTCATTCATAAATACCAGCAACAAAAGAGGGGGCCAGAATCCCTTCCACACTGCTGTGAAACAGCTCCTCCAAAACTCCCAGAAGTAATCAGTGGGTAAGTCTGTACAAAGCCCAGAAAGCATCGATCTGGGTATCGCTGTCTTCTTTTCACAGCATTTTAAAACTGGCATTTGCCTGCTCTTCAGCTGTGAGTTGTAACTGGATTTTATGCTTTGATTAACCCTAACAACACGTGAGATGCAAAATAAGGTTATTACCTTGTGGCTTTAAACAGGGAATCAGGATTCCTGAATGCTACCATTAATTAATTTAAACTGCTCTTCATTTCCGGTTCTAGGACCTAGTTTTCTTTTGGATGAAGCATCATCAAACTTCTCCTATGGCTAAAATTTTCTGTGTTTGTGATATTAAGCTTTTGAAGCACTTACTTTTAAATGTTTGCAAGTCTTGGAGTAAAATCGTGATTCAGCCGGAGATAGTGTCTGTGTCACAGGTGTGTTTAAATTCAGTCTTTCAAAGGAAGCTCTGCAATCAATCTAGGTATAGTGTCTAATAATTACACTGTGTGGAACTGCATAGATTTTTAGAAAATAAATTCCACAGAGATTGTCTTCACGGATCATCTTCTGGCTCCTGGTTGAGCAGGTTTCTTTTTTTGGGGTTCCTTTGGGAGGGAGCAGAGGTTGTTTCTTCATGGGTTTTTTTCGGTCGCGTGCTTTGGTGTGGATTGGTTGGGGTTTTGGGTTTGTGGTTTGGTTGATGTGGTTCCTCCCCATGTCTCCCTTCCATTCTGATCTATTATTTTTTCTGGAAATCTTGGCTGAGTAGAGACAACCTGAGTTCTCAGGGTGTTCTCCTCTAAGGCCAAGAATCCTGGCGGTGGAGAATGGCTTGTCATGGTTTCAAAATGCTCTTTTTTGAAGGAAAGGACTCTAGTGCTAAGCCTGCATTAGTGCACTGTGGTAGCACAGTAGGAGTAGATCTGTAGAGCATTCTCTGTAGCATTTGCCTTCATCCAAAAGGACTCCAGGTCGTGCACTCCGAGATGACTCCACAGTGGAAACCAAAGTATGGTAAATTATGATTTCCAGCCAAATTGCTCTCATGAGCAGAACTAAACTGCTCACATAGATACATCTTCTTCTCCTTGTGGAAGTATTTATAAAACCCCTTGGGTAAATAGTCCTGCATCCTTGGAGGGAAGGACCCTGGGGTGCAGGAAGGACAATGTCACCACATGTATGATTTATCTTAGACCTCAAGTGTGCAATCCCTGTATTCGTTTCTAGTGCTGCACAAAACTTGATGGTGAAAATCCTCTTTTTTTTTTTTCTTTCCTTTTCTCCTTTTTTTTTTTTTTTTTTTTCTTTCAGGGCTATTGACAGACAAATGTCAAATTCTTCTGGTCCTTTGGAGCAGAAAAGATATCTGTGCACAACTGAAAATAAAGAAGGACTAATTGATCACAGAGTGCTGAAGCAAAAGTGAGTTTATAATGCACTTACTAGATTTTCCTTACCTTTTGAAAATGACATAAACGTTTCTTTTTGCTCTGTTAAGACTACATGTAGTTTACAAAAAGTGATCCTAATTATTGGAGGACAGGTTCGAGTATATTTAGAAAACAGCAGGAGCAGAAATTTATTAGGATTCAACTTAATACAATGGTGCTTTTTCTGCTTTGTATTATCCTCAGTCCTTGCTCACTGCCTCATGTTGCCTCATGCAGAGGGCGAGATACAAGTTTGTCTTTATTTGTCTAGTTTTTAAAAATCCTCTTTTAAAGATGTGTTTTCAATAGCAATCTGGCAAATTCATTATTACAGGGTGGAATAAGGCTGTAAAAGAAATTGGGTGCTTGAGGCCCTTGGGACGGTAGCCATAACGGTCCCATTTGTCGGTTCATTTTCCTTGAGTATCAAAATGGCTTCACCATCAGTCTGATATTCCCAGATAAGGGGCAGTCTTGCTGTAAAAATGTCTATTTTATCACTTTAAAAAAGCAATGAGGAGCTGGGGGCAAGGTTGTCTGGGAACACATGAGAGGGCTTAGTGAACCACATAGTTAAAAATAAAATAAATAAAGTCCTGCTACGAGCTTCAAAAGAACTAAATAAAACAACCCAAAGCCAAAGATCCCATCAGCATTGTTGCCAATAAAACAAGCCCAAATCACTTAACATCCTCACAATAAACCATTAAAATGGTCTCGCGGTGATGGTTTTTAGTCTGTATTACTAAAGGATGGTCATTTTTAATTAATGATGAGCAATTTGCCTTGTACTGTATGAAAGAGTTTTAAATGTGAACGTGTGAATCAGCGTAACCCAGAATAGACTGGTTTTAGGAAATGTTCTCCGCAAATATTGTCAGTAGGAACTTCCAAAGGCCCATAATGGCCCATTAAGGGAAAGGGGCCGCCAAGAGAGCGGTGGCAATTCACCGTGGGGAAAAGGAGCAGAAGAGGAAGGAAGTAAAAGGAAATTCTGCTTCTTGGTGAAGTAGTAGATCCCCTAAAAGTCAGTGGAGCTGTGATGATTTGTGGTCCTGAAGAGCTGAGTAAATTCTGAGGGCTTCTCTGTAAAGGTGAGATGAGAAGCTGGCAAACGTCTTTCTCCAAAACAGCTCTTTTAAGTGACTGTGTCTGAGGATGGAACTGAGCAGCCCCCATATCCATTGGCTGCTGCACTAGGTTCATCCTCAGCTATATACTGGTTTTGGAGTTGAATGTTGCTGTTGAGGTACCTCTATGACTTGACCCACACTGAGAAATCCAATATTATAGAGTTTCGGTTCAATATTTTGGTGGGGACTTTTTTCCTTTTCTTCCTGCCTGCCTTTCCCTCCATACTCACTTACTGCATTTTCAACAACTGATGGAAAATTTTAATATTTTATATGTTTGAGGGGATTATGCTGACTATAAGTAAGTTGTGAAGGGTTGAACAAGATGTTTATTTTAGAAATTTGATTATGGAAACAGAAGAAGTTGCTTTGACTGTAATACAATGATAGATTCCTGGCCTAGAGTATAACAGTAACCCCCCTGTCTATTCTGCTAAAATAAGTATTTTGAAAACTGTTGGTTGGTTTGTTTTTCACTCAAACCCATAGATGTTTTTCCCAACTATGGATTTATGTGCCGTGGTGAAAAGTGATTTTTCACATCAGTTTAATGGTAGCTATTTTTCGTATTTTGGCATAATGTTAATCTAGTATTTCTATTAGATCAAGTAGTGGGTTTTTTTCCATTGCTTTAAATTTGGAATGTTTAAAGTTTGTGCATGTGTTTCTCCTCCCAGTCTCTCACCTTAATAAATGGGGAAAGGGAAGTTGTAGTAATACAGGGAGGTGGTTCTGCAAATAAAACACTCTGGACTGTCTTGTTCTGTATAAGGAGGAGGGCAGGTACCCGTTTTCCATCAGCCAGGCCAGATTTGGAAAAACAGCTAAGAACAATGACATCTTCCACTTTTCCTTAGTGGGGGTCCCCACCTCACCCATTTATCTGGTGGCAGAGCGGTTGATCTAAGTCCTTCTAGAGACAATTCTGCCAGGGGTTAATATAATTCAGTGGGGTTGGTTCAAATGGTTGATATTTGGCCAGGGTTAGACTTGTAGCCTCTTGTCACCTCATTTATCCCACCTGGAAGGAAGAACTCTTTGTGCTGCCTTCCCCCTTCCCCCAAAAAACAGACCCGTGCAACTACAGCTTCAATAGCTGCCGTGGCTTTGCTCAAAATGAATTTGTGGGTGCTTTTACGGATTATTAGTACTGGTGAATTGGCTCAAAGTTTCTCTCTCTCTTTCCTATGTAGATAGTCCTCACAACTGTGTTAAACATACTCTTCTGCATTTCTAAATAATAAAAAAATATCAAAGAAGACTAATTTTTATTTTTGTGTTTAAATAAGTGCATGCAGAAATTGTATGATTTTATTTCTTATGCGTTGCAATTGTGCATGTGCATAACCAGATGAGGTTTGGAGGATATCAGTGGAATAACTTTTTGCTGGCACCTACAGAAGTAAAACCAGCCAGTCTTTCTGTTAATCTCCCAAGAAGATTAATCTTGAAGCAGTGATTTTTTCCATGAGGACAATAAGATAGCTGCAGAGGACGAGTCAATAAATACTTTTCCCCTATACCTACTTTTCTGTACCAGAGTACCAGCACTTTGATGGCTCCTGGCAACCTCGTTTTTATCTTGTTGCTATGACAGAGGCTGTCATTACTTGTAAATACCTGACTCTGCTGTGAAAAACCAACCTTTTATTGGTCGGTTTATATGTCCTGTCTGCCTTTCCTCGGGGTGTTTGTTTATCAAATGACATCTCTAACATATCCCTGTCTCACTCTTCCCAATGTGACGGTTCAGCTGTTCTCCTTCAGGAGTGATGTCCCGGTGCAGGTTTATTTGTACATTTATTCTCTCTATAAAAATGTGTTCTGTAGCTCTTGAGTGTCGTGTAACAGATTTACTGTCAGAACACCCTGAAGTAATTTGCTCAGAGCAGGCTGATGTGTCTGCAAGCAGGATAACAGATCTGGCCACAGGCTGGGGGCAGAGTGGCTGGAGCTGCCTGGCAGAAAAGGACCTGGGGGTGTTGGTCGCCTGTCGGCTGAACAGGAGCCAGCAGTGTGCCCAGGTGGCCAAGAAGGCCAACAGCATCCTGGCCTGGGTCAGGAACAGCGTGGGGAGTGGGACTCGGGAGGTGATTGTCCCCCTGTACTGGGCACTGGGGAGGCCACTCCTCGAGGGCTGTGTCCAGTCTTTCCCTCTTGCTTGCATTCCCATAGAAAAAGGACATCATCATGATGACTTTTTTTTTTCATATTACAGAAAAAATCTGAAATCATTTTTTGCAAGATACAAGACGTTGCAGTGGACAAGTTCTTACGCTTTGCCAGACTTCCCCTACGACATCAAGTGCCTCTTGGCAGAAAAAAAATGCCCCGATCACAGTATGAGAATAAGGATTATTGAATTTTTACAAGCAGACATGACAAAATACCTAGAAGGATCGCTGTGAGTACACACTGTTAGATTTATGTGGGGGCATTACCAATTGCCTGCAGAAGTTAATTCTCAAATGAATGTGAAGCCATTTATCACTCTCTACAACTCCCGAAAGGAGGGTGTAGAGAGGTGGAATTTGGCCTCTTCTTGAGGAAATGGCTTCAAGTTGCACCAGGGCAGGTTTAGGATGGGTATTAGGAAAAATTTTTACACAGAAAGGGTTATCAAGCATTGGAAGAGGCTGCCCAGGGCAGTGGTGGAGTCCCCATCCCTGGAGGTATTTAAAAGCCAGGCAGACGTGGTGCTGAGGGACATGGGTCAGTGGTGGGTTTGTCAGTGTTGGGTTGGTGGTTGGACTCGATCTGGAAAGTCCCTTCCAACCCAGGCAATTCTATGATTCTCTTTGAATGTTTGCTCAAATAGAGGGGACTAAGGGCGTGAAGCCAACAGGAGGAGGACTTCACACAAACCTTAAAGCTGTTCCTTTTGTTATTTGGAGGGGCGTTGACAGTCTTGGAAATAGTAATTGTAACATCTGTCAGTATAGACTCCGGGCAGCGTCTAATAATGTCTAGAATATCAAGTATTTCTTTTATATCTCCTTCTTGTGTGCGTAGGTACCCGAACAGTCAGCAATACAACATTGTTGTCAACGCTCTGCTGCAGGCGTACCCCTTCCTCGATGAGGATGGGAACGGCTTTGTGAGTATTGCAGCGAGTCCTCCCTCTGGGAAAGCACGGGTGGGGGCTTTTTTCACAAGAAAAGAACCCAGTGCAGAGGAAATCAATATCGATTTCTTATACACTGGCTCGTTTCAGAGCTGTAAGCTGCACTGTGGCATCTTTGGCAAATCACATTCTTATTTCGTTGCATTAATTAAAGGCTAATCCAGTTACAGCCACTCCTCCAAGCCACTGTGAGATCACGCAGACCTGTACACAAAGTCCCTGGTTCACTGTTGGGTACGGTTTCTTTCTGGTTTGATTTCTCCCAAAGGATAAATTTAAGAAAATGTGACTTAGTTTTGCTTTTAAAAACAAAGAAGCCAAGCCTTTAGAAAACTGCCTGTGTGAGGACTAACATAGGCCTGATGCTCTTGCAATGCACCGTGATTGCTTGTGTGTTAGATATCTCGCTACAGCATGGGTTAGGTATGTTGGGAATCTAAGCCTAAATAAAAAAATAATAATATTTAAAAACCCTGGTTAGGATCTCAGTGGGGATAAGAGAAAACAGCGGAAGGAGATGACTTAAATTTGAACTATGTTTTTTCATTCTTGTGACCCAGAATACGTATCTGGAGTCTCGGAGGACAGCATTCACCTCTTGACTTCACATCACTGCTTTGCCATGCGATACTTTTATAGCATCCTGTAAAAGCTTGTGAGACTCAGTGGGGATTGTTAGCTTTAAACATATATAAATATATACCTCATGTGCAGCCACTGCAGAAAGCAAAATAATTTTGAGAATAAAAAAAAAAAAAAAGAAGTGAGGATTAAGGAATGGCTATTCTGGGTCTCCCCTGAGCCCAGGCACTGTAGGAGGGAATGGACTAAGGAAAACAAACACATCTCGGAGAGGAGAGAGGGGGCAGAAGGATCAGAGAGCATCAGTCCACCCTTATTTTCCATCAGGATTTCTCTCTGAATGCCCCAGTGGGGGTCCCTGGCCGGAGTCCTGGGTAATGCCACGGCTTCATCTGGCTCCCTTTGTGCAGGGGAGCCAGAATGACGATCCGGGTGGGTCCAAAGGCCTTTTTAAAGCCTTTACTTTTTTTAAACTGTTTTTACACAACAGTTCTTAAACTAGGTTTTCAAAGGGCTGTCACTGCAGCGGGGCCATAGACTGCGGGAAACTGCTCCTGACCCCATTCTTTGGGAAACGGCTCATCCCTTCCCAGATCCGTCCCAGAACTGGGGCTGGCAGGAGTGACGTGATGGGGCAGAGGCTTCAGAGTTGTTGCTTCTTTTGGTAGTTCTCTCCTGCTTACTACAAAGCGTATCTGGAAGAAACCACCACAAATAAGTGAGGAAGCTGGAATGAGTAGTGTTGGCACTCCAGTGCTCCTGAGCCAGCTCCTCTCCATGGCTCAAGGCAGGAAAAAGGGCACTAAAGGTGTGTATCTCTGTAACTGAAGTTTGGATGAGGGGATGAGGGTGAATTACTATTTTTATTGGCTCTACTGTCAGACATTCTGTTCTTCCTTCATAACCACGAAGACTAGAAATACTTCTTTTTTCTTGATCTGAGATGGTTGTGTTACAACAGCAACAGCTTAAAACAAACCCAACATACACACAGCAGCTCAGCGTGAGGGTCGCAGTAAAATCTGAATTCACATAGCTTTAAGAAACAAATGAACAACAACAACAAAAATTGGCTAACTACCATTCTTTCATCTTTTCTACAAGGATGTCATGAGGTAATGCAGGGAGAAAATTTGAAGGGCCAAAGCCCAACTAGAACTTAATCTGGTTTCTGCCATAAAAGACAAGAAAAAATTCAACTGGGCAGGCCTTGGGAATAGTGGTTTCCAGGACTGCTTAAAGTTATCCGAGTTTATTTAGAATACCCACAAACACATTTTCAATTATTCAGACTTTCAATTTCTTGTCAAAGTTACAGGAAAAAAGAAATATTTGAGTGCATTTCAAAAACCATAAAGGGCTGGAAAGACTTTGGAGCACTAGGTCTTGTGTTCCCTTGGGGGTGCTGGAGCTCAGTTCTGCCATCGGGGGTTCTCCTTTCTGCTGTGCAAAATGCTCTATCCCACTCTATTGTTAACAACATTAATTTATTGCTTTTTATTTATTTCCGTGCTACGTCTCAGTTCCTAGATTCAGCTAAACTCTAAATTTTGTGCTTAAAAGGAAAGTAATCTCTTACCCTTTGGTGTGGAGAAGCAGCCAGCGCATCTACTGCGGTTCTCAATGGGATGCCCTGAGAAGGTCTGTCAGTGGCGTGATTTTATTTGTAGCTCATGAGGCTTATGGGTTTGGAGCCCTTCACCAGAAATGGATGTGTCTTGGCTGCTGGAAGGGTGCAGTGGAGACTTCTGGGTTCTTCCACGGGAGGTGTGGACAGCTGTGGGTAACATGGGTGGGCTTTCCAGCCGAGGAGTTCATTCCGTGAGAGATCTTGACATCCCAAGAATTGGCTTTTTCTTCAGAAAATTAGAACATAAAGAACCTGAAGTAGAGAAAAACTTGGAGATACTTTGAATTGGGTATGTCAGCACTTCTGTTGCAACATTTTCATGGAGATGAAATGGCCTGGAAAATTGGAAAGGGGAAAGATCTGCTGGAAACCATAGAGGAGCAACAACAAAAAACCAAACCTCAGAGTGCCCAAATTCACACCAGTATTCTCATGAAAAGAAAAAAATTACTTGCAAAACTTGAACATTCCATTTTTTGTTGTTTGGGTTTGTTGGGTTTTTTTCCCCAAAATAGGGGACACTTTTTATTTACAAATCCAAACTATTTTAAACAAGCAATTTAAACAGTGTGTATTATGTAGACACTTAGTCCAGTATTTTCAGTCTCATACTATTGCAGTGAGAGACCATTAAAGGTTCAGTGTTTCAAGATTTATTAGTAGAGTATCCATAATTCTCTTTTCTTGGTTAAAAGGTTTCCCATTTAATTTTGCAGTAGGGGAAAATATGTTTCTGTGCCCTCAGCCCTTTTGCAAAGGATATCCAATGCAATGCAGTCAGGGTGATGATAATAATCCTAAATGAGCAAATTTACAAATAAGGTTATGAATAAGCTACTTATGTACTATGAATTTTAAAAGAAGGTTATTTATTAGGTCACTGTAGAAGCAGTAGTTAAGAAAGGATTCTCTGAAATCTTAAATAAGAAAAAAACCCCAAACATTTTATGGTAAAGGCAAAACTGATTTAAGAGGTGTATGGAGCACTCGGACTGAAATTAATTTCCTCACCCCATTCCAAGATTAGCTTTTGGAAAAAAAGTGCTTAAATTGATTACGTATGGAATTTTTTCCACAATGTTTCCTTCTACTTAAAGAACAATGTTATCCTAAATTAACACGTGCCACATTAAAAAAGAAAAAAAATTATCTCCATTTAATAATGAAATAGATTATTAGGTTTCTGATGTATAATGTAACCATTTTATTATAGTTTATTATATTTTATATAGAAAAAGCCAAGGTCATAGTCACAGGTTTCAAAAGAAAATCGGCATCAGGCAGTTTCTTGGCCACTTGCAGGAGACTGTTCTATTTGTATTTATTCCTGTTAGAAGGGTTACAACCAGCCGGCTGGGAAGAGTCGCTGCCCTGATTTCATTTCATTCCAGCCGACGTGTTGAAAATTGTATGGTTTCAAGAAAACCTCGGGTGAGGAAGGAAAAGAGAGGGCTCTCTCTCATCCTCGGGGTGCCCAGCGGTGCCGTGAGGCCGGTGAAACCCGGGATCCTGACGCGGATGTGCCCCATTTATGTAACCACCACACGCAAAATGCTGATTTGCTAGTAAATTCCTGCTTTTAATCCTGGTGTAATCCTTTCCCTCCTATGTCAGACAGACACAGACTAATCCCTCTGCTCCCTTGTAAGCATTGCAAACCTTCCTGGCTTTTTTTTTTTTTTTTTAAGGGAAGGGGGGAATTTATAGAAAATAAAGCTATTGGCTCAGAAGTAGTAATGAAAGCAGCCTTTTTGGAAGGATGCTTTTCCCTTTCCCACTAGGGAAGCCACATAAATTTAGGTGCTCACAGTCTCATTCATGAAACAGGTATGCGAGAAGGGACCTGGCCAAGCTCATGAGAATCCTATTACAGAAATAGATTTGGTTAAAACCCTGAATTTATCTGAGGACAGTAGGATGAAACAGCTGAGTGTTTTGAACTCCGAGGGATATTTAAAGCTCCGTAGAGGTGTCAGCATATTCTTTCATGTGGAAGAATAAATGAAAATGTCTTCTAGCTGCACAAAGGCTTTCCAAAGAAAGCAACTGTGCAAAACTCAACTAAGGGGCTATTTAAATTGCCAGCTGCTAATATATTCTGGGAAGATCGTGTTTTAATATATTTTAGCATCTGTTGAACACTTCAGAGAAGTACTAAGCTAAGGTTTTTGGTTGCCTGTGTCTTAATAGCCTTGAAATAACAATGTTCCAAATAAATTTTGCTAGGCATATAACGGTGGGGTATTTGCATCAAAATGTAAATGCACAGGCCCAGAACTGTCTTTAGGAACCTTAATGCTTCAGGCAGATACCGAGGGGGATTTCCAAGGCATGCAGTCACGTTACCGCTTTTGAAAACAGTGCTGGGGTGTAATACTCGAATTGAGCCTGTAGACTTGCCTCATGAGAAGCCTGGGTGAGCTGTTGTGCTGGATTCTCACTTGTTATGTTCAGGTTGGTGATGAAGTGACTCCCTTTCTGCCCCCTGAAGAGCTGAGGAAGATGCCACAGGGGCTGCGTTCTCATCCCTCTCCCTCTTGCTATTTTTCACCGTGAATGGAGCTCTTGCTTTTAGGATTGAGGACCTCTAAGTCTGGTAGAACCCTTGGGAGGTGGGAGCAGTACGTTCAGCAGGAGAAAGGCAAGGTCACGCTGCCTTCACCACTGCCTCTTAAGAGACACTCCCATCCATATCCCGTGGGTGAGAAAGGCAGGCATCATGCTTCATACGTGAACCCTTTACACTAAAAGGGTTGTCAAGCCTTGGAATGGGCTGCCCAGGGCAGTGGTGGAGTCACCACCCCTGGAGGTATTTAAAAGCCGGGCAGACGTGGTGCTGAGGGACATGGGTCAGTGGGGGTTTTTGTCAGTGTTGGGTTGATGGTTGAACTCAATGATCTGAAAGGTCCCTTCTAACCTCGACAGTTCTATGATTCTACCAGACTCGCTGCAAAGAAAGGTACTGTACTACTTAGCCTACTTTTCCTGAATTCTGGTTTACACCAAAGTTAACCCTTGAAGTCATGTGACCTTGAGTAATGAAGGACACCATTTCGGTAAGAAATTTGGAGTAATCATTGTTCTGTTTATGTTGTGGTTTAGTATGTCAATGAGTCCAGGCTTGAGTATAGCATCGAGTGAGTATAGTGCTGAAGTCAATTTTAGAAAACAGGGTACACGTTATTTGAATCTCTGGCCATGTCCTGTCACTCACAGTCACTTTTCTGATTTCTGTTAACTCTGACTGCCGAAAACCCCTCGATAATTGGAATAAGCAGTTGGTTTTGAGGATCTGAGAACATTTCAACATTCAGAGCTGCAGGTTTTGTCTGAAGAAAAGTTTTAGCAGCTTTGGCTTGGTGATTGCTTCCCCAGGTCTTGGTAGTCACCACAGCTGGGTCCCACCGCGGGATGCCCAGCCAGGCACTGCAGGTGAACAGCCGTCTGTCTGTCCCTAGGGATGTACCAGGAGGTGCCAGTACACTGATGCTACCCTACCAGTCTTTTTCTGCTTAGTGGCAAACAGTTTTTTTATAAAATAGAGTTAGATAAAACAAAGTGACCTGCTTTAGGAATGGGACAAATCCTTGAGAGATCCTGGTAATGACAGATTATTGGTTCTTTTCCCCCACGCGCAGTTGCTATGGAAACGGGCCCTTAAAGATCGTTTCAAATATGTGCGGAGACCCATTGAAGACGATGAGCAAGTCCTGAGGAACAAATGCAAGTTTGGCCACAGGCGAGGACAGACCAGGAAATCCTCCTTTGCTGAAAACAAGCCTGAGGACGTCCAGGCACAGGCAGAGGTAAGAGGTTTGGTGCTCAACTGATTCTTTCAGCTCCTCTTCTGATGGAAATGCCACCAGCCAGTAAAGAAGAGAACAATGATCTCATCCTATTTAAACTCATTTTGTATAGAGTTTGTCCCATAGCCAGACCACTGACTGTTTTTTCCCTGTTCCTGGAGAACTGGAGTTTGTTGTTTTTTTTTTAACTGCAATATTGCCATTCTGCTTTAGGTTATAGACCTCCAGTCAGAGTGAAAAACAGTATAGGCTTATGTGTAAGAGCTGAAACTTCTGTAAAGTAAGAATTGTGTTTCTCTCTGAGGAAAGGCTGAGAGACTTGGAACTGTTCACCCTGGAGAAGACTGAGGAGGGATCTCAGCAATGCTTATCAATATCTAAAGGGTCGGTGTCAGGAAGATGGGTCCAGACTCTTCTCAGCGGTGCCCAGTGACAGGACAAGAGGGAATGGGAATGAACTTGAACATGGGAAATTCCATCTCAACAAGAGGAGGAACTTCTTTCCTGTGAGGGTGGCACAGCCCTGGAAGAGGCTGCCCAGAGAGGTGGTGGTGTCTCCGTCTCTGGAGACATTCCAACCCCCCCTGGACACATTCCTGTGGGACCTGCTCTGGATGGACCTGCTCTGGCAGGGGGGTGGACTGGATGATCTCCAGAGGTCCCTTCCAACCCCATAGCATTCTGTGATTCTGTAGGGACTGCTTGCCCAACTTAATTTCTCCAGTGGAGAAGGCGTAACTGCGTTCCTCTGTGTGTCTGCAAACTAGGAAGCACCACTCATTAACTACACTGCCAAGGCCATCACTGGTCATCCCTTGTTTGTTTGACATCCCTTGTTTGACTGGTCATCCCTTGCTCACTTTAGAAATTGAAGATGAAGAAAGCACGTTCCATCTCTTCTAAAGTCCTAGGCATTTTCTCCTGGCCTTAACGTTGTAAGCAAATAAGGGTTAAACTGGAAGGAGGTGAGAGGATGCTGAGTATCCCTGAACAACTTTTCCTTTCTTTCACTTTTCCTGTATCCTGAACACATATAAATGCAAGAATTAACATTTGTGGAGCCTATTACAGCTTAAGAATCAGTCCTATATAATTGAGGGAATTGTAACTTTCTTGGTTTTAAATGTGTTTTGGCTCTGACATCCTAAATTATGTCACTACAAATGTGCACAACTGAACAAGATGTTTGTTTAATATTCTTTTAAATGAATGCAGCGCAGCGTTTTTCATTCTGTATATTTAGGAACACACATAAAGGCACCTTTCTGCCAATCCTTGGCACTAACTCCGTCGTGATAAATTTAAACTGCTAAACAAAGAGTCTCAGCCTCAAAAAGTAAATATTTGGTCTAGAAGCCAATATCATAGGCAAAACCAAATTATATTCAAATTATTATTTGAAGTCTTGTGGTTGAGGGGCTCTATTGGCAGGTACAGTACCAGGTACCACCTATGCTGTGGATGCTGAAAAGACATGAAGCAGGGGTGATGACAGCCCCTTCTCTAAGATTAGAAGTCTCCAAATCCAGTGCTCGGATGTCTGCACAGCCAGAACCTGAGCATGCACATACGGATGATCATTTGGTGGCCATACTCTTTAATGGCATTTTTCCACTAAAACGTTGACGTGCACACATAGTGTGTGGTGTTGCTTAGCTAATATTTTAAAATGCTTTTAGAGTCAAAGCAAAAGCTTTAGACACAGATTCCTGGTGTTCATCTTGTGCTTGACTTTCTAACTTGTGTCATTCAGCAGCTCCGTTGTTCTGTGAGTTAACATAAAGTTTGAGATACAGGTTGTCCTGTTTTAGGGACAAAGGTCCCGGACCTTTCTGCGTGGCACTGCTGTTCCAGGAGACGGTTCTCGTGAACATCACATGGTTTCTACCCTTTCCAGCAAGCAGATTAGTCTCCATCCCAAGGAATCCCCTCAAAGGGATATTCCCAAAGCATCCCAGGTGAGGGACCTGAATCCATGGCTGGCATTGAACAGACCGGCAGGATGCACTGCCATGTCCCCATATCCATCCCTTTAGCTCTACTGGTCCTTTTTGAATTCTCTCTCTCGGACTGAGGAGCCAGTAGGTCCTGTCAGCGTTCTTCAAAGAAGAGATCTCCATCTTTGTCATTAGCAATAGCGAGGCTACACTTCCCCTTCAGGAGCTGGTGTAAACCCTTGTAAAGAGCTAGGGTTGCCTGCTGTCCTCACCAGAGGAGCTTTCATCACTCCGAGATTAGGCAGTTGTGTTGCTTTGGTGTTGACATTAATGACTTTTAGGATTTATGATGCTGGCTTTCAACAGTAACTGAACGCTTAGTCCTTGGTGACACACATCATGCGTAAGAATTATTCCCTTCTTCCCCACAAAGAGATGCAGCAGCTTCACTTCCTTGGCTAATAGAAGTGCCCCACTAGCTGAGGCTTTTTGGCAAGAATATGGTGTTACAATCTCTACCTGTATCTTGGGAAAAATTAAGATCCACCAAAAGGACATGAAGGAATTTGGCCTATATTTAAAAGCCTGTCTCTGACCAAATGACTAACTGTCCTACACCAGGGGTTTGGAGTCTAGTTGTTTTATGTATGTGTTTTCTTGCTTTTATGTGACAGTCTTAATACAATCCACTTGTATATGGCTCCAAGTGGAACTGTGAACCCTAACTGGAGGTGACTGTCCAAAGACATGTGAGGCGTGAGCAGAGAGCCCTATGACCTGTGTGGCTCCTACATCTACTGGCTTTAGTCACAGATATCTGAGATACCAAGATGTTAAGGGTGGTTGTGGGCTTGGGCACTCACAGATGGGTCCCTTCTGCTGCCATCCTTTGTGTGTGAATCCAACCGAAGGGCTAAGAGCCTTGGCAGGACCATCCCCTCGGGTACACCGACCTACAAGTGCTGGATACTCTCTGCTTGCCTCATTCACTTCCTCTCAGCATTCTTTTGACCTTTTTCTCCCTTCTGCAGTATTTCTCATGAGCTTGTGGCAAAAATGCAGCTTGTTTTTTAAAGGCATTGAAGGTTAATTCTCGTTTCCTCCAGCAAGGCTATTTTTTAAAAAAATCAAACATTATTTAAAAATAAATTCGTCATAAATTAAGTATGTACATTGCCAAATAAGACAAAGTTCTACATTAAAAAATAAATAAATAATCAAAGAGCACCAATTAACATTCTCCTTATCACTGCAAGGGAAATGGCTGTTACTGGTGACACAACCAAAAATGGGGCCAGGGAAGTTTGGGTGACCTCAAGAATGAAGGAGTCCTCATTTAAAAAGGCTATTTTTTTGTTTCTCTCCTGCACATGTGCTGACCTGTTCCCTTTGCCTGCCTTCTTTTCTTCAGACACTGAGACAGGAGATCCTCGCCTCAGTCTGGATAGCATTGCCTTTTTGCAGTGTATTGAAATAACTGAGATTTAACCTTATTGTCACAATTTTACTGGAATATGGCTGTGCTGTCACCTGCTTTTTCTCTTTGATGGTTAAAAGGGGGAGGATCCATAGTCCTCCCTAAATTAGGATGCAACGGGGTGAGAGACAGGTTGATGAACCAGCTTTCCAAACCCAGATTCTTCCCATTCACACCAGCAACGTTAACTAGAAAAGATTTTAAATCCCACTTGAATTCATTCTCTAATAAAATATAAAATACATTGCAAAATGATGCCCCATGGAGGTAACTTCTTTCCTCCAGAAGAAAGTCACCTCTCAGTTACCTTTCTACTTACCTTAAAAATCACCCTGTTCACGAACTAAAAACTAAAAGGAGAAAATGAGAACGTTCTAAGTGAATCCTGCATTTAGCGTGACCAAGTTAATGCTCAGTCATTGCACTTTGCTAGAAAAAAAAGGCAAGTTTGCAAAATAGGAAGAAGGGCTGAAGATAATGGAAATTGAGTTATAAAGCAAGCTACACACAGAACATGTTCTGCTACAAGCATGCCATTTTTAAATAAAAGCAAAAAACTTCTTTTGATGTTAGAATCTAAAAAATCCTGAGGTCAGAAATAACTTGTGTGAAATTCAAGTGTTGCCAAACTTTCTTGCTCTATGGAAAACCTTCAGCTTTTCTTTGAATTAAAATATACTTACAAATAACAAACACCGCACATCAGAATGCTCTTGCCCTTCAGATTTTCAGCGAGGGTGGCTGAAAACGGCTGTCTGTCCACAAACATCTAAATTCACTGTTCTCCAATTCCACACTGGTTCTGCTGAGGACAGTCCCTGCCCTTCGACTTAATGTACCAGTGGGGTCCCGTTCCTCTGCTTGCTTCTGGAACGATAAACGTGCACTGCCTGCATTAAATCGGTTGGAATTAGAAATATGCAATGAAGTAGTAAATCTATCTCCCCAGTTACCAGCTAATCTACACTTACATAGCGCTGTTTACTACCGTATGTTGTTTGCATTCCCTAGTAGGAATGGAACCGCCCAGAGGGAAAAGGAAAGGAAGTGATCAGATATAAAAGGCACAGATTTGCCCCTGTACGTAGATAAAGGAGTCCCCCAAACGACAGCAGCCTTGGTTGCTAATGCCAACGCTAGAACTCAGCGTTCGCTTGCTCTTTCACTGCAAACAGCACAGTTTTACACCTGCCCAGGTGTTTTACTTCATACTTCCCACCACCCCTCCTCAGGATACGTTATTTGTTACGTTGCCACTGCACTTCAACAAGTGAGAAGTAATCTCTGAAACAGCAGTGGCTACTAAGGCCAGTAGAAAACTGGCATTAACTGGTATCCAAACGGTGCTACCAGAGACTTGGTACGTTTCTGGAGCTCCATTACTTCAAGTTTTAAAATGTGTTTTATGGCTGGGTATGTATATCCATTACAGCAATTCTTCCTTATACAGCTGCCCTATTTCCATTGGTCACTTGCTATAGATGCCTACAAAAGTGTCAAATGGTCTCATTTAGCTAATAAATAACATCATTAGCTAAACTAGCTCTCAAGGACAGAGCTGACTACATGGAAAGTCCATCAACTGGAGCGCTGTTTGCCTTGACAAGGAGGATGGAGATAAGCTGGAGTTAAAGGTCACAACTTGTTCTCCTGGGTGTTTGTTTCTAAGCAACCCCATGAGTTTTTTGGTGGTCACAGCACACCAGGTTGAGTTTGTTTTGCTTTTCTGCCTCCACAAGTAAGGCCCCGATGGTGGCAGCCCCTCCAGAAAGGGGCTGCTGTGCTCCACATCAGGTGGCTGAAGAAGCTCCTGCTCTATGGGCAGCAGACTTGGAAGCAGACCCACAGGAGAAGCCAGTAATAACAGTTTGGAGTCAAGAGACAGGGAACTGCTGGAGAGGGGACAGCAGAGGGCTACAAAGATGATGAGGGGCCTGGAGCATCTCTCTGATGAGGAAAGGCTGAGGGACTTGGGGCTTTTTAGTCTGGAGA
Source organism: Tringa tobata (assembly GCA_033628505.1). Lineage (NCBI taxonomy): Eukaryota > Metazoa > Chordata > Aves > Charadriiformes > Scolopacidae > Tringa > Tringa tobata. The sequence goes on from JAHREE010000237.1 coordinate 345,267, forward strand.
AGAGAAGGCTGAGGGGGGATCTGATCAACCCCTATAAATACTTCAAGGGTGGGTGTCAGGAGGATGGGGCCAGGCTTTTTTCAGTGGTGCCCAGGGACAGGACAAGAGGAAACGGGCACAAACGGGAACATAAGAAGTTCCACCTAAACATGAGGAGGAACTTCTTTTTTGTGAGGGTGGCAGAGCCCTGGCAGAGGCTGCCCAGAGAGGTGGTGGAGTCTCCTTCTCTGGAGACATTCCAAACCCACCTGGACACGTTCCTGTGCAACCTGCTCTGGGTGGACCTGCTCTGGCAGGGGGCTGGACTGGATGATCTCCAGAGGTCCCTTCCAACCCCATATCACTCTGTGATTCTGTGAAAGCGAGCAGTAACACATTCCCAGGACCAGATGGTATTTATGCAAAATTTTCAGACATGCTCAAAGATAAAATAGGTAATTTTCGAATTGGGATGTACAGTTTCTCTTATGAAACATGATCCTAGGAAATTGGAGGGAGCTAACCTGATGCCAGCTTCTAGAGTTTCAGGAGGGACCTTGTTGCCCAAGAAACCTGCCTCCTTTACTGGCAAAAATGGCAATAACTGTATTGGAGACCCCGCAAGAGATGAACACATTGGGAATGAATCAACAAATTTTCTGTAAACAGAAGTAATTCTTCATAAACTCATTAGTTCTTTGAAGCATTCAACAACCCTGAGGACGTGTGAAATCCAGCTGTTATACTTTACTTCAAGTTTAGAAGAGATTTCACCACATGCCTTTCAAAGAAGGCGATATAATCTGAGGGGATAAGCAGGATCCTCACATGGATAAACATTTAAAAGATAGAACAAATTACAGTGGAAAAGATCATTAATGCTTAGTTTATGCAGTACCATGTATTTCTAAATGATGTGGGAAAAGGAGAACCGTTGGCTGATCAGATTTGGTGATGCTACTAAGGGGACTAAAGACAAAAGACTGACGGAAGGCTTGCAGAAGGACCCCATGCTACTGAGTGACAGGGCAAAAATCTAGCAGATAAAATTCAATAGTGATAGATGTAAAATAACACACAAGGGGAAAACCCACTCCTAACAGCATTTACAGTGGTGGGCTCTGAGCTAATTATTACCATTTACAAACGATATTTTCATATCAGGCCAAAGAAAATGCTAAGCAGAGCTCAAAAAAAAAGTATTTTGAAGGCTCAGAATTATTTAAGAAAGACACAAAAGGGAGCTCATTATTCCACTGTAATACACCTGTGCTGTCCCAGCATCTCAACTAGTATTTGAAGTGGTACCGTGCCCATTTCATAAAGGCTGAGGTGAAATTAGAAAATATGCAAAGACAATAACAAGGATAATTGAAAGTATAGGCCAGCTTTTATATATGGAATGATTTGGCTGGAAAAGAGGTGGCTGAGGACAGAGTATGACATAGCTATAAAACTACACTGGGAAGGAGAGGGTGAGCAGGTTTTGAATCCAAGTACAATAATGAGCAGGGAGAAGCAGCAGGAGAAAACCAACAAAAGAATGCATTTCTTCTGACAGGGCATGGCTAAACTGCTGAACTGAATGCAGGATCTTGAGGAAGGTACAATTTCATGAGAGTTGGAAGAGTGACTGGGATGAATAGTGGAAGGAAAGAAGTCTACTGAAGGCTATTAAATATAAAGAAATAACCCTTGGGAGTCCACCTCCCACCAGACCAGGTTGCTCAAAGTCCTATCCAGCCTGGCCTTCAACCCCTCCAGGGAAGTCCTGGCTCTGGCCACTGATGTACTGCCTTGGGTAGCCACTCCTCTTCTTAGTAATTACTGGGTTTGGAATTACAGTAGGGACAAAAATAACAATTTGGGGGAAGATTGCTAACTATCTTCAAGCACAAAATAACTTTTTGAGCAGTCGGACTGCTCAAATAACACTTTCCATTAAGAGTTTTCTAAGTTCAGTTGGTCTCCTTTTGGGGGGTAAATACTTCAGTTGCATAGATGTGAAAAGTTAGTTGTCCTGGTTTTAGGACCCTTTAGGACCCTTTGCCCCATCCCTGGAGGGGTTCAAGGCCAGGCTGGAGGGGGCTTGGAGCAACCTGGTCTGGTGGGAGGTGTCCCTGCCCAGGTCAGGGGGGTTGGAACTAGATGGTCTTTAAGGTCCCTTCCAACCCAAACCATTCTATGACCAGTAAGAAGCAAATACTATTTCTCTTGGTAAAACAGAGCTAATATTGCTAAACACCAAGTCACCATTAGAACTGCCTACTGATTTCCAATAAACCACAATTAGGCAAACCAGATGCAGAGAGAGGAATTTCATGAATATCCTCAAAGATGTAATTTGAGCTTGGGAGACTCAGCTGATGGCTACAACAGTATATGAAAACATCTTAAAATAACTGTTAGAATACGAGGGTGAGTTCCCCGGGCTGGTACCAAAACCACACTACGGGCACTTTCTGCTGACACTCAACTCACACAAACCACATCCGATAAAAGGGATGGATGATTTGTTACGATTCTGTCCTTCATTTCTCCATAGGAAGAGCCTGTTCATCTCGAAGGCAGCACCATGGCTGTACACATTGAGTGGCTTAAGCAAGAATATATGAAAACTCAGAGGAACTGGAAAGAAGTGGATAACAGAATGAATGTGACAACAGAAGTACGGAGGAAGATGATCAGCGAGAAGGCACCTTTAAAAGAGATTCTTAGACTATTTCCTTTCTTAAGATGCCCTTATCAGGTAACAGAGCTATTTTTAGTAGTGACATTGAATCCTACGTTACAGATGTGATACAACTGTAGGTGTGTATTTTAGTGGATCTTTCTGGTGAAGTAGCCATCAACATTGTTCTCTTTAATTCAACTCATACTTTGGCTGCTAACCCCGTGTTGAAGGATTCACCAGCCCTGCATTAAACATGCCACCTACAATAGCAGTGAGTTTTCTGATGTATTTCGGTGTGACTTGATGTATTTCTTCCCTACTTTGAAAAGAAAAGAAACCACCCCCTCCAGTTTATAATCTTATTTTACTGAGCTAGTCTTATCCTGTCTTCAAAGTGTGCACCCCATGTGCTGTTTTCAGTTTTGCATTTGAGGATTGCAATAATACCCATTTTTTCTTTTTTTTTTAGCTTTTCAGGGAGTTCCAGCTTCTCACACACACGGACATTTATAAGAAAACAGTTGAGATTTTGGAGATTTATTCAGAAAACATATTATCTTTGTACGCGGTGAGGAATAATCCAATTAACATTCTGCTGCAAGAAAATCTGAAGCGGCACACAGAGGAAGACATTCTGAAATGTCAGTACAAATCTTCTCCGCTCAGAGTTTTGTTGTAGCTCATTGTTCTTACGTATGTAACCAACACTAGCTCTAATTTTACTGCAAAAACATTTTAAAATGTCACAGTTGCTTGAAAAGTATACAGCGATGGGGAAGCATTAAGAATAAAAGCTAATAAGCTACCGGGAAATTCAGTCAGGTATTGAAACTTTTTTTTTCCTATTGAATAAAAAATTAAGACTAACTTTATCAAACCTGCAAAGTAAGATGAGCAGAATTATGTATTCCTAGATATGTAAAAGAGTGCTTATTATTTTCTAAAATTACATGCAGAGAATGAATTTTCTGGCTTAGAAATAGTCCCATAAAAAGAGATGATTTCCTTCAGAAAGAGAGGTACTGTTTCATCCCAGTAAAGTAATGGAAGAACCAGTTACTGCTGCCCATGTTTCACGTACCTCGTCTCTGCGGAGACTCGTGGCCCGAGTTAAGTGCCCAAACTGGTACCTCTGGCGAGCGGGTGACAGTAACACAAAGGGATCCGGGTGCCTCGAGGTGTTTTGGCTCAGCTTCTTTCAGTCCCAAAAACCCGGAGGGCCATTCTGCGGGGACAAAACGTTGAAGGAGTTACTCCTCATCTTCATTCTTCCCAAACCCCAGCTGCTGGTGTCTGTGCCTGAGCTCAGCTCTGCCAGACGTGCTCCTTTGACTCATTTTCTATCAAATAAGGAGAACGCCAGGATGTCAAATCACAGACACAGTATGAACACGTGTGTTTCCTACAGCAGTTTCACTCCTTTTATTAGCAGGTTGTTTCTTAAGTAAGCCAGCAGAGTAGGTTAAAATATTGGTGTTTTCTTCCTTTAAGCTTAAAACCACAAGTACTCAATAGCTCATGACAGACTAAAAAATGTCAAGAAACAGCCAAAGCCAGAAAGCCTTTATGGACTTTCTACTCCTACCTTTGGCCTTAGAAAGGTCTGGATGTTGTAAGGAATTTCCCCTTCTCTTACACAATATGCATACAAAGATTTTAACTCACACCTCTGTAAATTCCCAAGGCCTTTACTTTCCTGGGTTTTCTTACAAACAACTGGACCTGGCACCTAACTAATACATGTCTGAGAAGATAGGTTCAGTAGAACACACGACACCAGAAGCCTGACCTGCAGAAAAGGTGCTGCAGTCATTAATAGCTGAACCCGCGGGGTGGCAGGTACCACAGCCCCAGAGGTCCTGCAGCACCAGCTGGTACCACAGCCTTCAAGGTGGAGTCCTCTGGCAACCAGGCTCCCCAGAGACATTTGATTTACTGGGGAGAGAGGAGTTTTGGGGCAGGTGGGTTCCTCTTACTCCACTAGAAGCAAACCAAAGGCCTACTCACTTACCATGAGAGAAATTTAATTGTAATACTAAGTAGCAAAATGTCATGAATGACTTGAATTCTCCTGCCCGTCACCAGCTGAGGCACCTACACCTTCACTGCGGCACAAACTGCTCTTTGAGATGGACTGAACAGGAGTTGGTAACTATTTCATGGGCTGCAATCTGCTTTTCTAGGACCATACCGCAGTGCCGGGACATTTTCATTTGTAATTTAGTTGAAATCCTTGCCTTTGACAGATCTGAAAACGACTGCTGCGTGTTTACTCCTGCCGGGCGTCTTCGGAGACGACTCCAGCCTGTTTGCTGCAGTGAACGAGGAGGTAGGAGACAGAGCCTTGGTCTTTCTTCTTCCTGGGAGCTGCCCGGGCACGTCACCTGGTGGTTCCTGGAAAAGGATGCCATTAGCTTGCCTTCTGGGTAGAAGGCAAACATGCACAGAAATACTAGCTGAATTCAAAGTGATGCGCTTTTAAGAAGGTAGAACGTACCTCTAAAATGTATTTCAGAAGGTAAAATCTCTCACTAGGTAAGGACAAAGAGCTGTAAAAAGGCCACAAGGCCCTGTGCAACCAGACGCTTGGTATGAACAATAAATGCCTCACTAATGAATACACCCTTGAAGAAGAACAGAAGCTTGATAACGAGGAACATCCCCCCAGCTGAAAACCAGCCACGTGCTGGAGAAGGCATAAAGTCAACAAAAAATTGGCAGTAACTGGGGGAAAGGTAAAGGCAGCGGGAGATGGCGACCCCCAACTCAACTGAAGGTTGAATTGGACTAACCCCACCGCAGTGCTGGAGCATGCACACATCAATTAAAGGACCTTGTAACTTTAAATGAAAGCAAGAGACTGTACTGTACTAACCAACTGTTAAGATAAGGTACTAACCAATAATTATAATTAAGGGTGTGTATTTCTCTGGTTTGATCCTTATAAATATTGCTAAGTGTTTTTAGGCCAGGGGGCTGGCTTTGTGGATCACCACCCAGCACCCAGCTCTGCAGGAATGAAATAGTTATTCCCTCTATTCTGTGTGTGTATATTGGCTGAGTAAACGACCTCGCTTTGGGACAACGAAAGCAGTGCCATTGCACGTGTTCACCTCTCTGACCTGTTCACCAGAGCTGTGACATCATTTGGAAATATCCTTCTTTTTTTTTTCTTCCAAATGTAGGTGAAGGTGGTGACGCCCGTGCTGGCAGTGAGAAATCCCTTCGATGTGAAGTCGTGCGAGTTCGCGCTGTACGTGGAAAGGGAGGAGCTGGCCCAGCTCGACGACTGCACCATGGCCCTGGCTGCGCTGCTGGCTGCGTTTCACGTGTTCGACATCCCGTGTCCCAGGAGGATCCGCAGGACGCTCGGCTTCCTGGAGTCCCTGGTCTTCGAGGAGAGCAGCCCAGCATCCCTCCCCGCCCAGGGAGAGACAGGGCTGGGGGGACCCGAGCATCCCGGCATCCCAGTATCACCTGACGGTGTACACAGCACTCCTCTCGGGAGCATTTAACATTTTCTCAAAATAAATGGCTTTGTTGTGAAGATAAATCAGTGCCATTCTTTCTGGTGGAAGTGTATGTATATTTATAACTCTGTTACATTTAATAATGTCCATTATTTTTTTTTTGTATTGGCTACTTTTTTTAAAATTTAAAACCAAAGCATTTTCATTATTTTAAATGGAAATTCTAGAGTAGTTTAGATGCATTAGAGATAATAAAATTTTCTAGATTACTGCAAGTGCCGTATATTATTTTTCCACATGGAGCATTTGAAAAACTCGGTCAGTCTTTTCACTGTCAGAATTTGAATAACACACTTGTGAGTTAAAGCGAGCACTTGGCTGCTTCAGATGCTAATACATTTAATGTTTTGAAGTGGCACAAATTAAAGATTGACTTGTTACCATCATTTCATTACTGTGATGATCCCTGAAAGGCTACTGTAACAATTTTTGTGTTTTAAAATGGTGGGCCTGATTTGTAATTCACAAGATGATGAGCTTTCGCTACTTTCTCCATGCATGAAACATTCTTTTATTTTTGTTTGTTTTTAACATTAATCCTGCACTTGTTAAATAGGGATTCTGAGATGAGCTCTCCCAGTAGCAAGAATGACTTACCCGGGAGGCTGCCACGGGCGTTCGTCCCCACAGCTTTGGTGTCAGGGAGAGAATGGCTCATTTTCTTTCTGAATTTACTCTCTGGAACAAATCTTCCTTCTCCACGTGGTGAGTCTCCCATCTGCCCATCTCCTCTCTTCTTCCACTGCCTTCTCTTCTCCCAAACGGGCTCCTCTTAACTCCTGCCTGCCTGGAAATCCCAGGGGTTACTGCCTGACGGCTTCGGACGAGCACCTAGTGATGGGGAGCAGGAGCAGCCAGCAAACATCACCCACCGCATTAATTACAAATTAAAACGGTTTTTTATTAAAACACAGTGTTCTACTAAAGAGATGAGCTTCCCACCAGTTCTAACAACGTCTGTGTAGGCAAAGCAGCATTTGTGGTCACAATGGTTCTTTCAAGACTCAAAACACACAGCTTTGCAGACCACAGAGGCTTTGCTGAGCCCTGGCTGGGCTGGGGCGACTCCAGCGCAGAGATTGCGGGGAAAGACCCTGCAGCGTGAGGGGAATCACGGCATTTCATGGCCAGACTCTCTCCCTAGAGTCTCAGGGTGTTTCACGTGGATCCCACAGCAATCAGGGGACAACCTTTGCTGGGCTACCTCCAACACAACATACAAACCAATACCAACTTCAAAGATTTTAAAGATTCAGTGCATCCCCTCAGTGTTTTTAGTTTCCGAGTTAATTTCCTGGGTGCAGTTTTTGTAGCAGAGGTGGCTACACCACACAACCTCCTCCTGTGGGATACAAAAGTAAGGATTATGCATGTCCTCGCTGCTGTGGTAGCTGTATGAATAAAAAGTTGGGCTCTGCATCACTTAAGTGAGGTTTATTCTACATCTTGCAAACAGTACTAATTTAAACCCATTTCTTAAACCACACAGCACTCTGTAAATAGGTGTATAAAAATTCAGGGAGCTGCTCACATCCTCACGTAATCTCTGCCGAGCAGGAAATCCCTTCACGGGTTCTCAGTGTAGGCTACAAACCTGGCACATAAGAGAGACAGAGGGTGAGGCAAAATAAAACTACATGGAAGGACAGAAGGAAAGAAAACAGATTATGGCATTTTACTGACCTGCACGGGCAACTTCAGCTGCTGCCAGTGACAAAATCTGGCAAAAAAGGGATTCTGATTGTGACAGCCTTAAAAGTAAGTGTTTAGGGAGAGGGCAGACAGCAGAAGCCAAGTTGCTGTTTTAAACTCATGGCCACATGGAGCTACGGTGAGGAATTACTCCACACCGCCCTCGGGAACAGCCGGGTTGATCCCAGAATCCTGGGCACACACAGATGGAACAGACGGCTCCAGTTCAGGTTTTATTTGTATCGTAGTACAATAAGAGTGCAATTTGAATGTACAAATATCAAACAAAATGTAAAAATATTATTTATGCAATGCTATGGAAGGAAATTAACAGCTCAATGCAACTTACTTCATACCGACCCTGTTTCACCTCGTATTACTGCAGGCAGCAGTCACCTACAGGATGGGACACAGACAGCACTTGAAACCTTAAGGAGCTCCAGCCACAGAACGACCGAGCAAAACCCGTGGGAAGATGTAAAAATTCTCCCAGGTCTGTGTGCAGCGGGAATGCTCTGTTTGTTCTCAGCTCTCAAGGCTGAGCAACAGCCCACCGCAGCACTGAGACTCTTCTCAGGCTGCCAAGAACCTTCAGCCAACTCTTCCCTCTCTTCTTGCAAAAAGTAACATTCCGGACTAGTCCTCAGTAGTCGGGCAGCCAGGCTTTCTCCCATTTAAAGTGCATTTGGTTTACACCTCACGTATATATACCAAGTGCAACGACTTTCCCTGACAAATCGTTAGAAAGATCCTCCAAGGGAGAAGGCTGCCTCACCCAAGTACCTGCTGGTGGCATCTCCAGCCTGCTAAGGACCTTAAGTACCCTTTTCCTCCCTGCTCTGTCTTTCCCCCTATGCCTTATTCATTTAGAAATCAGACTTTCCAACTGGGAAGCGGTGGGTGAAATAATTCTCTCACCATGGGGAAAACAAACCTAGGTGGAATACAAAGCCAGAGCAGCAGTCCCAGCTTTAGCACACTTTTTCTCCACGGCTGTGGTTAACTCTACTGGAGATTGGCATGTGCAGACTTGGATGAATATATTTCCTTTTTTTTTGCTAATATCCTTACCTCAAAATACATGTGTTTTCCTTCGTGTGCTGAAGGAACGTAGCAGACTCCCATGTCAAAGGCTGGGACTCTATTGTGCAGCATAAACGAACAGTCTTCTATGAAGTCAAACTTTATTTTTCAGTTGCAGCCTTCTCTATACTGGTCTTTTGGTAAAATACATTAAAGATGCTGGTGGAAAAACTCACATAACATTTTTGTAACCGTGCAAAAGTAAAAACATTCAGTTATCAAAAAAGCATTATAATTTCAACCCCGACAAGGTTTGTTTTGTTTTCTTACAAGCAAACAGACAGTTTTATAATCTGTAAAGTTATATGCTATAGCATAAAGTGTCACGTATGTAACATTAAGTGTTTCATTTTTAAACTATGGCACAAATAGGTATTAGCCGTAACAGTCTCCTCTGGCTACCTGTAGCCTCATTTTCGGCTAATTGGTTTTTATTTGGATAGTATGAAGTCAAAGCTCCTGAAAAGTAAAATGGGCACATGAAGTAGAATTCAAGAATTCTTAGAAAATATTAACATTCCCTTCTATAATACAGCATAAATAATGAATGAAGGTGTTCTTGATGCCCAGAGAAAGTCAGGGATCCTAACAACCATCCAGGGAGGATGAGGGCCATTAGTTTGGTAATTAAGACTAGCTGACTCGCTTGTTCCACAGTACCTTCCCAAAAGCTCCAACACTTCCCGGTGTGTACTGGCTCTACTGGAACATAAATAGTCCACCAGTGCTCAACTGGTTTCTTCCTTTCTGAGAGTCCTTACTCCACGGTTCTAGCAAGTCTTTGTGCTTTGAATAAAACATGAGCTCCCGTGGAGAAAGCCGGCTCGTACACGTCTTCCATTATCTTCAAAGTTCATTGTGCGAGTTTTTCTCTGCCGCTTTGAACATCAGAATGGAATTAAAGATTTTTAGGGCTGGTCCCAGTTTAATGCTCATTATTTTGACTATGTCTGATTGGGTCATTAGTAGAAATGCTTCTCCGTCAATTTGCTGTAAAAGAAAAAAAAACCCAAACCACACAGAGCTATTAATAGGTCTGACAGTGCAGCAGTATAGATGTTGCTGAAAACATGAAAAGAAAATTCCCAGCAATTTCAGAGAGTGTAAAGGAATACAAACACTTCCAAACGCTTTCAGGATAGCTTTGATTTTACCCTTTCAGACAGATCAGCTACTCCAAAAGAACAGGCTGATGATCTTCTTTCTGCTTGAAAGCAACCGTCTGGCTAATTTTTAACTAACCAGTTCTAATTTCCATACCAGCAGTACGAGTAAAAGCTATTGAAAAGTAAAATGGGTAAATTAAGTAGGATTCAACTGTACTGCAGCTCATGAATGCTTTTTAGCATCTTAGCTACTCTTTTTATAGAAGCCTCCATAAGAAAGCTTCTGGATTTCACTCCCAGCTACAGAACTGGAACCCCCTTAAGGCCACCCCTTTCTGTTATTCAATAGCAAATTAAAACTGGTTTGGTCCCAGATGTAAACAGGGGCTGGGCTCCATAAAACTGCCTCTTTGACACAAGCACAACTTTTCAAAACACGGAGTATTTTTCCTGCCAGCTTTGCAGTGTTGCTATTTCAATAAACGTTACACGTGGATATTCTCCCACCAGCAGACATCCAAACATGAAGAGCCACAAGGTCCTCAATTCCAAGGGCTTCAACAGGGCCAACACTTCTTGGGTAAACTTAGGTCACTTATATATTAAGTTTTCAGTGTAACATATGCAGGATAACTAAGCCTAAAAGCCAACTGCTGCTAAATCAAGAGCACTGCTTAGGCTTAAGATACTAATTTGAGATAAAAACAGTGTAATTGAGTTTCTGTAGGACTAGAAGACAAGCCTTCTGAACCAGAGAGGCTGCAAAGGAAGCCTGCAAGGTACCTCCCAGCACTGTACGTCGAGGAACCGCGCGGTGAGAACAGCATCACGCAGCCACCACAAGTACTTTCTACTCATTCTGTTGTAGTAAAATTGGTATTAACTAGAAAAATGAAATGTGACATGTAATTGAAGCAACCAAGGGAACCTGCTGCTGCTGCTAAATGTCATCTACACAGCCCCAACCATATTTCATTAATTATAGAGAAATAGTAACTAGACATGATTTATCTAAGATTGAATTAAGCAACTACTAGACAATGTAGCTTTATTAATAAGCAGGATATTTCTATCAAGAGGGTGATGAACTGTCAGCCTGGTCAGCAAATGGAGAAAACCACCTGGAACTGCCAAGATTAGGTAAGGAACTGCCATGTAGGTAAAAGTAATTTTAGCAGGGAGAGATCATGACCACTGACCCATTGACCACCTCCCCAGGTGATGCCACCTACTCAAAAGAGAACAATGGATGAAGAAGACAGAGTCTGTGCACTCATTTACATGGGAAGCGAAGAAATCTTGACCAATCATTAAAGAGAATATCAATGAATATGTATTAATTGTGAGAATATGCAATAATCAGGGTATAAAAAGGGAAAATTTTGAAATGGACTGGCCAGCCAGTCCATGCCAGTTGGCCTCACCAGGAGAAGTTTAATCTGCTACTCACAGACAAAGCCCCTGAGAGACTGAATCCTAAAGAGGGGCAGTATTTTCTTACACCTGAGAATGAAAGCCATTAGGATTCATCCATCTCTGTGGCACTTCCCACCTGCTGACTTCATTAGCAATACACCAGCTTTTACTGATCTTCAATTCATTGGTGAGACACCCTAAGCGATGATCTAGGCCTTCCAACCTGCTGCAGCTTAACATCTAAGTAAGTGCAAAATGCCCAAAGACAGTTTGTCAGTCCCTTGATATGCAACCCTCATTACAATCTACAGCCCAGGCTGAACACACTCCTTTGTGGCAGGAGATTAGCAGGGCCACCTTTAAGCCTGTTCCTCAGGAGGTGCCCTTCTCAAGCCTAAGCACCACCATTATTCCTCACTTGCAAGGCTGGCTGGCTTGGGATACCACAGTACCAGGTGGTCTGGCTGGGACAAGCACCTGAACTAGTCACTCTGGTGATTTAGAATCACAGAATGGTTTGAGTTGGAAGGGACCTTAAAGATCATCCAGCTCCAACCCCCTGCCCTGGGCAGGGACACCTCCCACCAGACCAGGTTGCTCCAAGCCCCCTCCAGCCTTGTCTTGAACCCCTCCAAGGGATGAACCTGAGCCAGGGTCTCACCACCCTCACAGCAAAGAATTTCTTTGTAGTATCTGATCTAAACCTTCACTATTTCAATTTAAGACCATTACCCCTCGTCCTATGGCTCCACTCCCTGATCAAAAGTCCCTCCCCAGCTCTGCTTTAGCCCCCTTCAGGTACTGGAAGGCCACTATAAGGTCTCCCCGGAGCCTTCTCTTCTCCAGGCTGAACAATGCCAACTCTCTCAGCCTGTCCTCACAGCAGCGGTGCTCCAGCCCTCCGAGCATTTTTGTGGCCCTCCACTGGATCTGTTCCAACAGGTCATCAGCCTTCTTGAAACTAAGCATTAACAGGAGTAACAAACCTCTGAGCGGAAAAGAAAAAGCCAACCTCGCTTCTGTATTGTACCTAAAAGCCCTATCGCTTCCCAACAACAACTCTTGGCACAACAATCTTCTCAGACACCAGAAATGCACGCCTGGCATGGTCACAAAGTGAGTATACACTCCTTGGAACCTCATCAGAAGCCTTCAGATCTTCTCACTTCCCACTCACTCAAATCACTTTCCTAAACTGGCTGTATCAGGAGGAAGAGCATCAAGAACTAAGTGCAATCACACAAGATGCAAAGAGTTTTAAGAGGTGGTTATCTTGAACCACTGCTCTGCTTTATTTTACTTATTAACATCCTGCAGAACTAAAAGAACATACTTATAAATTTCCTCAAAGCATATTAAGAGGGAGCAGTAGTAAATCACGAAGTTCCTCCTCTTCTATTTTAGGTTCTAAGCAATTTCAGTTGCAGTAACAAAGCTAGAGAAGCCCGAGAATGACACTTAGCTAGTTTTATCTTCTTTACTTCCCTCCCACTCCATGACCTGCAAACCAACCTAATCTCCCATACATTTGTGTCTGAATTCAAAATACACTTCATCCTACTGCTTCATATGTATTTTTAATAAAATTAATCTCTCCACCAAGTTCTGTACTCCGTGTCTTTTTGAAATAAAATTCACCCACCTCATCTTTAAACACCTTGCCATGTTCTTCGCATCCTGGTAAACTCCGTATAAATTCAGAGACCTGTCACCAAAGTATAAAACAAAAGATTTAGTAAGACTGGTGTTTTCTCAAAGAAGTCTTAAAGACTGACAATGACTGAAGTGAAGTTTTTTAGCTAATGCTTTTACAGCCTCATATTAGGTATTTCACCTTCTGTAAGTGCGTGGGGTCACGCAGCTGGGTGTTTAAGGACAGGATTCACAAAATCTGCAAACTGAAAGATCAGATGCCACTCTTGTTCACAGGACAGCTAAGAGTGGGATATGGCTGCTCCCTCAAAATTCCTCAGGTTATTCTATCCACGCGGATCCAGAACCAGGAACCTTCTCTTGGTGAATCTTTTCTCAGGAACCAAAACGGTGCCTTCCTCTTCTTTATTCTTTACACAGGGATTAGCAAATCCTTTTTCAAAGTTCATGCTTTTTTTTTCTCTGATTAGAGGAGACCTGACTGTCCCGGCTGCAGAAAACTGCCTTAATTATAGGTACTTCTGCAAGTAAAGCAGGGACTAGAGCCTGTCTGTCCAAGCGTAATTAAATACTTGAACAGTGACAGGGCTCTAACCTCAACACCAGGTGTCATGGCCTGGCCATACGCACCTCGTTCCTCTCTGCACTATATTCTAACCCTCAAGACCAGCGTGCCACCTCCAAACCATGCACCAGGAATAGCTCCTTGGTCCATGCTGACCCCTAAATCGTTCTTCCAGAATGTTTGTGTGGGTACTAACTGTTACTAGTGCAGACCTCAAGCACTTGATCTGCCATATACATTTAGCACTTTTCTTTCCTTTTTTAACCCCAATGAATATATATGCAGACATATATATTTATCTCTATCTATACAGGTATGAATCAATATTTACTGCTTCTAGGGCTAGATGGCAGCTGAATAGGGGTTTGGGGGACTGTAACATTAGGTCTGGCCTCTGCATTACTGTTCATTTATGGGCTTAATTTAACGCTCTGAATCAACCAAACCTTCAAGGGTGCTGGCAGTGAGGCAGAAGATACAGGGGAAACCTACCTCATCCGTGCTCCACTTGGAAACTTTACTGGCTGGGATCCCGGCTACGCTTGGAAGGAGCTTGCTCTGCTGTTCCCAGCGCAAGGGCAGGCCAGGGATTTGCAGCTTGGAAGACACAATAACTGGTTGAGAAAGAAGCCTCTGTGTGTTGGGTTCCTCAACGTCTTCAACAACAGGAAGCAACAAACAAGCATTAAATCAGTGATGAGATCAGTCACAATGAAAGCACACTCATTTCTATTGATATATATGGGCCGCCTTATGAGCTGTACAGTTTTGCCTACACCAGAACCAGAGGAGCACCACGACTGTTCTTCCACCACTATGACTGTAATTATACTGGTTCTATATAAATATAACGATTCTTACAGGGAAAAAGTCTCTTCCGACACAACACAATTCTCTGCCAACATAACTGCTGGCACACCATGCTATAGGGCAAATAATTTTAAATATTTTGATACAATAAATCACACCCACATTTAATACTCGTAGAGTGGTACAAGAACTAACTTAATTCCAGGGCTGAGCTGTTATAACTTCATGACAAGCAGCACCGCACTGCTACAAAATTCCACGTGAATCAGCCATACAGTTCCAGCCCACACAACCTTTATGCCTCATCCATGACAAAATGTTTTTCAGTTCTTCTGAGGAAAACCCACAAATGTCTGCAAATTCCCTGTTCCCACTTCAACTCAATGTTTTATTTGGAAAAATAACATTTAACTCCTCCGTGCCGCTGTGGGGTCTTTTTTACAAGGTCGTTTCCCTTTTTATCTCACTTATCCATAACGGAAGGGATGAGCTGCCATCCCACCGGCCTCGAAGGTGACGTAGGGATGGGAGAGGGACTTCAGCCCCGTGCTGCTGTGGCGGCTGCCGTCTGCAGAGCAGCAGCAGTTGCAGATGTGTGTAGGAGGAAGGAGCGAAGAGGATGGCCACGAATGATGTCAAACTGCGTAGGACATCTACGTTCATTTAGATCCATTGCCAACGCAGAAGCAACACGCCTGCCGTGAACTCAGGCCTGAATGCTTGCCAGTTGACGAGTAAAACTGTAGAAAGACTTCTGGAATTCATTTCTGAATGAAACAGCCAACAATGAACCTATGCTTAATATTCCTTACTAACATGGCTTCATGCAATCCCAAATCCTTGTGCTATTTTTGTTTGGAACGCTCACTTCTATTACAGCTCCACTCTATTTCCATTTTTGGGAAGTTGCTATTATTCACAGTTCTTCCTACCCTTACTGTTCTAGTTTTCATACGTTTGTGCCCAATAACTAGGGCACAAATTCCTATTATAGATGTTCTGCCAGCACAGTGGGACGGTCTGGAATACATAATGTGGCCAATATAGGATGTGATTACACTTGCTTGTGTTGTTCTGCTCCTCCAGCTTACATTTTTGTTACTTTCAAGACTTATCCTCATTTTATATCAATGTCCATTATCATAAAATCACAGAATCACAGAATGACATGGGGTTGGAAGGGACCTCTGGAGATCATCTACTCCAACCCCCTGCCAGAGAAGGTCCACCCAGAGCAGGTTGCACAGGAACGTGTCCAGGCGGGTTCGGAATGTCTCCAGAGAAGGAGACTCCACCACCTCTCTGGGCACCTTGTAATTATCCAGAAGTTCCCTCTTAAGCCATTTATTGTCAGCCCAATGATTAAATTTTTACTCCTTAATTTTCTTCCTAACATCATACTCTTACTCTTGGAAGTGAGTTCCCTACATGTCTGTTTACACTTCACTGTTGTTCTTCAAATGCTTCTTAGAGTTTCTACTACTACTAAAAATCTCAGTGAGAAAGGAAGGAGTCCTGCAAGGCAGCAAGCAATGTAAAGCCTATTTTACCGAATAATGTATCTCTTGTTGTTCCTTGGAATCCCTTCCCCATCCTTATCCCCTGATTTTTTCTTTCTAAAAAAGGTCTCTTAAGTGTTGAAAATACAAGCTTTTAGCTATTTTTTTGTGTTTTCCATTCAGAGAGCATGTAATACACTGATACTGTAAAAGAAATAGCAGGTGACAATACCGTGTGCAGAAAATTCCAAGCAAAAACTGCACTCCATTTTTGCACGCGTTGAAACGTACGTAGACGTATGAGCACCAGGTACATGCATAGGGAGTAGCAGCAATGATGGCCAAGGTAACCCATCTATCCCATTTGCAATAGTTTACAGGTGTATCAGATCCTAACAGTTCCAGCAGGAAATAAGTTCACTAAGACTGAGACAATGCTAAACCTTGTCCTCCATCTAGTCACGTTCAAGGGCTCTATTTACTGCCACGGAAAGGAATGCAGTGCCTAATGCCTGTGAGGATGTGGGCAAAAAATGCCTTTTGCTTCTCAGTCGGTGTTGTCTCTGCCTCACAGGTAAGATGGACAGTAGAGAACTGGTTGAGAAAGTATGGCAAAAGTAGGTTGAAGAATAATAATTGAAGTGACACGCAGAAAAAATAGGGCAATAAGCACAGGTACCAGCAGTCACAGTTCACAAAAGTCTACACAACTGCAATTATTTAAGCTTGAGCCTTCCGTGAATACGACAGCAAGAACTCACTGATCCATTTGCATCCTAAAGATTCAGTATTATGGCACATTTAAGCAATAAATGCACAAAATGATGTGTATAAAAAGAAGATTAAAGGGGTAACTTTGTTAAACAATAACATAAGAAAGTGTTATAGTTTTATAAATCTGATTATGCACAATTCTACACAGAAACGTATCCTGTAAGCAGAGCTTGTTCATGAAACTTTATCCAAATAGTCAGTTCTGCCAAACTCAAAACATTTCACAAAAATCAGGCCAGTTTTCTTAGAAGAAAAAAAAAAGGATGCAGGCAATTTAAAATGCTCTGATCTATTTGATTTTAAATTTTTCATATTGTGTTATATAAAGCAAAGTTAACATCAAAATCATATGTTTCCATTCTGCTGAAACAAAATACTTCAAATGACCAAAAATCTCTGGTTTTCTTCAACTTTTTTCCATACGTCAAGTCCTTCAACCACCTAATCCTCTTGGTGGCCTTCCACTGGACTGTCTCCAGTTTTGCAGTGAAGTGGGAATTTTTGCCATCCCTCTGTAACACTCATGAAAAAGAAAGTGCCTGTTCTGCAGCTGGGCTGCTGGGAAGTATCACACCCCACAACAGACTGAGGTTGCATTGAATAAGTCACCTTAAATTTGCATTATGCCTGTAATGTGTAAATGCTGTAACTTTCTTTCAATACACTTTAAAAACAATAAGCAAACATTATACCTTTACAACTCAGAGTGGTTTAATTAACAATTTTTAAAAGTTAGTGGAAAAATATTCTTGAAACGGAACTTTTCCTACCAGTATTCATTTTGCACTCATCTTTACAACTGCAACAAAGTTCTTGGCAAAGCCTTTGATGATTACAGGAGAAAGAAACACAGTGTTAAAAGTGTTGCTGTCAAGAAGTTTTTGGACACCAATAGTGAATGTGGAAAACATGTCGCAATGCAGTTTCATGAAAAATTTCAAAGAATATCACGCTCCTTTAGTTCTGCAGATTTTTGTATGAAACAAATGAAGTACTGCCAATTTACCTTTAATTTCATTTGAAATGAGCAGCTTACTTTCTGTCTCCTCTTCTTCACAGTCTTTGTTCTTTATGGAGTCCTTTGTTTGTAGTACTCCACTGAGGAAAAGAAGATGTTCATTTTTATTAATACATCATAAAAATCACTAAGCATGATGACAACTCTTGCTAACAATGCTATTAACACACCAGGATTCCCACACAAATGATGTTGTATCATCATAAAATTAAAAAAAAAAAAAAAAGGAGAAGATGTAATTTCTGACTTACACAGATGGCATGACTACAGACATGAATTTTGCAATGAAAGCTCAAGAGAAGCCTAAACTAAGATCATGTAAATCAGATCAACACACTTGACTTTGTAACTGAACTGGAAAATACAGAAATGAACTTGCTGACATTATGGGTATATTTATTTCTTTCTGCTGTAAAGAAATTGAGAACACTTTGGCCAATTCTTACTAAACCCTCACAGATGCAGAGGTCTCAGAGATACTAAGTATGTAATTAATGTTTTCTACAATTAGGCACCAGGCAGAATGATCTTGAAGTCAAGACTACGAAAAAGCCAACTACATGAACATGCTTTACTATCTACCAGAGAAGCAGCCAACAGGAACCCCTTTGCACGTCCCAAACGCAGATAAAAAGCCAAACAAGAGCTACCACCTCGTTAGACATCAAGATTAGAGTAACAGACCTGATTAATTCAACTGTTTACATTTCTACTATTAAATACAATTTCTATATTTAATACTACTTAAACTGTTAGAAACATGTAAGCATTTGGGAATAAATCAGCTCAGAGCTGCAAGTTCAGTATCAACAGAAATATATTTAACACACTATTAATGGTGCAAAACGGATAGAAAAAAAATCAGAAAATCCAGCCTTTTTACTATGGGAAATGCGTGCAGCAGACATGCCTTCTCGTGCCACACAGGCCTTCTCCACAGTATCTTCCTCAGAAATATCACCTGCTTTTACTTACTTAAAAATTAATTTCTTAACCTCCACAAACACAGAAAATTTCTAAAGTAAGATGGGACAAAGTAGTGCAATTAATTCCAAAGCCAAAGTACATGATTACTGTAATTCAGCATAAGGAAGATCACCAAAACCTCTGAGGAAGTATATATCTTCCTGTTTTCTTCAGGACAATTTTCATAGCAACATACAGCCAGAAATTTTATCTCACTAGTTAAATACAAGTTAGTATTAGAAATTGAAGGTTTGGGGGTAGAGGCTGGAAGATAAATTGAATTTTCTTTTAAGATGCAGTACCATTTCATTCCCAAGACTGACTGTTTACCTTCCTTAATTGTAAATATTACCAGAATGGAATTCCTATTACAGTGAAATTCTTTTGCTACTCTGAAGATAGTACAAAGAAACTTTCTTATTACAATTTAATGTGCTGTAGGTATATACGTTTTATCTTGAATTTTCACCTCAGGAATATTCCAGAGTGACAGACTGCATTTTTTATATACATATTTTTTCAAACCAAATTTTTCTAGTAGACTTGTTTGTATGCACCGATACCTCTTGCTAGCTAAAAAATAATAATAATAAAATAAAGAAAACAAAAAAGGAGTAAATGGAACTGGAAATTAGCTGAGTACCACTTATATTTAACACAACAAAATTAATCTCATGTTTGGCTTCGGATGTGGTTGGTTCCTCAATTAAGGACCTGTATGAAAGAAAAGATTACCTGGAATATGAAGGTCTAGAGAACTGTACTGAAGTCAAACATAATTAAATCCACACTATGAGCTCAGCAGCTGAAGAGCACACAAGTATACACATCTACGTCTTCAATTATGCATGTGTACTTTGAATATACATCTAAAAAGCTCCACTGGGTATTGCAGCAACCAGATGCTCAATATTTTATAACTCCAGCAGTTCATATGTACCTAATGCTGTGAACACTATTTTCCATGCCTTTTTCAAAGGAAGTTTATTCAACGAAACGTCCTCTCTGACCACGCTCGATACATAAAGAACGTGGAAACCCGGATGATAAAATGCAGATAGTCATCAGTGTATTCAAACAGCCCAAACACAAACTGCAAAGCCTCTGGGAAGTTCAAAGTTGTCACGAGGCTGTTATTCTCTGCATCAAAATGACTCAATACAGTGAACAGACAGCACACATTATCAATTATTTTAGGCCTTCATAAAGATAGTATTTCTACATATACAGTAAGATATTTGTACACAGAGGCAGGGAAGAAGGATCTCAACTTCCAATAATTTCTCTGTCTTTTAGTATTTTTCCTCCCTTCTCTGAAATGCATTTCTTATTTCTTAAATCCATTGTGACACTCCCTTCCTCCCTCATTTCTAAATATAAAGACAGCTGAAGCACTTCCATGTCTTTCCCCACTGCTTCCAAGAGTTTTGTAGACAAACCACTGTGCTGCTTTGCCTGGGAAACTGCATTTTAAAGTGCCCATCTCCAAACAACTCACACTTTGAAAGGAACTGATAGTTACCCAGGCGCCTTCTTTTCTTTCACGTCACATAAGAGGGGCTTCTTGCAAGGAGATTTACTTTCTGCATCTTCCTCCTTCGTTGTTTCTGGTACAGTTTTCCCAGGCGATCGATTGTGAGCTGAGGATTTCACACCTAGGTGACCAGGGCTGGGGCAGTTTCTGTCACTGTTAAAAACAAATTAACAAAATGTTTGAAACTGAGAGCACCTGAGTTGTTCAACTTCTTTTGTCTGTGGGTAAAGAGTCATCAGTGGAATTGAAGAAATACAAGAATTTTGTTTGTTTTAAGAAATAAAAGTTTCTTACTTGACACCAACAAAATTGCACACCTGGGACTTTTAGAACTCTTCTCATGAAATCAAGTTTTGGCAATTCAACAGCAATTAAACTGGCCTAATGTTATTTTTGATAATAAGCTATCCACTTCAAAAAAGGGGGCTACAGGAGAGATGGGGAGGGTAATGATAAACCGAGGAGTAACGGTTTTAAACTGAAAGGGGGGAGATTTAGACGAGATTTCAAGAAGAAATTCTCTGCTGTGAGGGTGGTGAGAGCCTGGCCCAGGTTGCCCAGAGAAGCTGTGGCTGCCCCATCCCTGGAGGGGTTCAAGGCCAGGCTGGATGGGGCTTGGAGCAACCTGGTCTGGTGGGAGGTGTCCCTGCCCAGGGCAGGGGGTGGCACTGGATGATCTTCAAGGTCCCTTCCAACCCAAACCGTTCTATGATTCTATGAAATATATGTAACAGGAGAGAAGTGTGAAGTATCTTTTTTCTCCTGTCCCTTCCCTCCCTTCATACACTGCTGTGGAGTCACGTCCCATTCAAAATGTTATGCAGTGTCTTAATTGGGACAATGAAAGAAGTAGCACTTGACACTGTTCCTGCCACAGAGAACGCTGCTCACACTGTTACTGGCTTCACTGGGGCACTACCTGGGCTACCTGTCAGAGGGTAATTAAGTCACTTCAGATTTCTAC
>JAHREE010000237.1:366901-424227 GCA_033628505.1 Tringa tobata
GTTGCCCAGAGAAGCTGTGGCTGCCCCATCCCTGGAGGGGTTCAAGGCCAGGCTGGATGGGGCTTGGAGCAACCTGGTCTGGTGGGAGGTGTCCCTGCCCAGGGCAGGGGGTGGCACTGGATGATCTTCAAGGTCCCTTCCAACCCAAACCGTTCTATGATTCTATGAAATATATGTAACAGGAGAGAAGTGTGAAGTATCTTTTTTCTCCTGTCCCTTCCCTCCCTTCATACACTGCTGTGGAGTCACGTCCCATTCAAAATGTTATGCAGTGTCTTAATTGGGACAATGAAAGAAGTAGCACTTGACACTGTTCCTGCCACAGAGAACGCTGCTCACACTGTTACTGGCTTCACTGGGGCACTACCTGGGCTACCTGTCAGAGGGTAATTAAGTCACTTCAGATTTCTACAACCCTACACTTATAAGAACAATCGAACCCGGCAGCGCTCTTTGACAGCTGAACATTTTGAAGTATGAAGCTGAAACTGTCCCCGAGAATGTCATTTAAAATACCATCTATTGAAAATATGTGGTCATTACCCCAGTGGGAACTGGAAATCTTCTCTACGACCGTTCACATTTTCACATTTACATTACTGTAGCCCTTAAAAAGAATGGAAAGCCTTTCTTCTTTTCCTTTCCTTTCCTTCTTAAATTCTCTATGTAGCCCCCAGCCCAAAATAAGCACAGGAGTCGGCGTCCACAATTTCTTATAGAAAAATCATCATCTTGGTATCATATCCCTTTGTTTTTTCCCACTGCTCCCGCTAGAAGTTTCAGCTCCAGACTTCAGTCGTTCTTGCAAAACTCCCTCCCAGTCATTCGATTCCCCACCCCCATGATATAACAGAATTTAGAGTGGCTATTCTTGAAAGAGCAACATTAATCTACAGCCACCTCAATAAGGCCACCCCAGAAAACAAAAGAAACACAAATAATTTTAAGCGAAACCAACTGGCAAAAATCCATTTTAAATGCCAGTTAACCACCAATAGTAGTCTAGATAGTTACACTGAAGATGAAACCAAACTCCTGTTAAATCATACGCAGTAAAATCAGTATCAGTCTTTGACAGCTCGGTGACCTTTTCGATAAGCACTGATGAAACCATTTCTTCCCTGTAAATGAAAATGTAGATTAACAGGCAAGTCTTTCTGAAACCACTCAGCCGTCGCACAACTACAAATTAACACTGCAGTGAAGAGTTCTGCTGTTAGTCAGGGACGTCGCTTCAATTGCAATTACTTGATTACAGGAGAGGTGGGTCTTTCACTTGGTTCCACTTTTCTGCTCCTGGGGATGGGGCTGGCTGCAGGCATCTCCCCGCTCAGCCGGTCGGGCAAGAGGCTTTCCTTGTTCAGGTTCATCTCTGAGTACGGGCAGCTGACGGCGCTGGAAGACGAAGAGAAACATCTCCTTATTCTCAGACACTTACTGACTGCACTCAGTTCAAACGAAATGGCATCAGAATCCAGTTTTCTACAAGGAGATGTAATCAGTTAACATAAAGATTAGAAAAAAAACCCACAGTAAGTATTCATACTTTAAAATGTTAATAAACCCACTGGCGAAAAACCTCAACCTGAATGTTTTTCCCATTTCCTTCTGACAGCAACTCACGTAACACAAATTATATTAATTTATATTAAAGCATACATTCTTGAAAATTGCTTGAGGAATGTTTAGCCTGATTTCTCATACCTTTAATAGTATCGTATACATAGTATACAGGATACCTTTGAACATACCCACCTCTCTCCATACAAAATCATATCCACATGGTTATTTTTCCTGCAAATGAAGATATTTCTATGATGCAATGCCCTCACAGAAGCTGCCTTGCGAGGGCACAGCATGAGGAATGGCTCATAGCCTCTTAAGCAGCAAATGCCTCATCTTTCCAAATGCCATTCTGGGCTATAGTCTTGGGATGTCGTTTTCCTGTCATTCAGCACCCCCTATTTCACTCCAACTAGAGAGAGAACTTGACACTGTGCTTTGATAACGACTTGTGAATACGACTCTAACAACTGTGCAAGTCGCACCTCCCACAAGAGGTAGGACAGGGAAGAGCAGCAACACAACCAGGATTTTGTCTTTAGAAGAATGCGACGCAAAGTGCAACTGATTAGTCAGGCTACACACTCACACTTCAAAGACAATATCCCAAATTCTGAAAGGTATACATATGGCAGCACAGTGAATAACATCATACTCAGTTTTCAAACCTGTACTGAACATAACACGTTATTTGTGGGTCATGAGCCATGACACTAACTATAATCCAAAATTACGCTTTCCTAATCGCCTGCATTATTACAGGGACCGCTATGGTGGGAAAATGTAAAGAACCCATGCCCTGGATTTTGTTTGTTTGTTTGTTTTTTCAAAAATATAACTATCTGCCTTTCCATAACCCACTGCAATGTTTATTTGATTCACTGTTACATGCATGATTTCCAAACAGAACTGTCAAATATAAACAAGTCTACCTTGCCAGCCATATGCCCTGCCACCTCCAAATTACAAACACTAAATAGAAAAACAACAGACTTGATTATCACATTCATTTTACAAAGCACAGAATAACAAAAGGGCCTTTTATTCAAAATATGCCACATATTCTCCTTTTCCTTTACCCGATGAAGGTTTGGATTCACAGTGTGGATGAATCAACTCCTATCACGAGATTGGACCAGTATTAGTAATCTAATTTCGGTCTTACCAAGATAAACAAAAACTTGGTGGAAATTTCCATTTCTCTCAGCACCGGCATAAAAGGAGAAAATTCCTTCAGGCTACACGGGCCCCATCAGACAGAGTCAGTCCCTGCTGGGGTTATCCACACCGGAGTCCAACGGCGTGTCGGATTTTATATCAGTCGGTAAAAACAGGACAGTATCAACATTGTTTATTTAATCTTTGCATAGCTGCACTTAACCTGAATTATGGAGGAAAACCACGCCAGCAGAATGTGATTTCTGCATTTCTAATTAAGATGAGAGGCCTGCCTCGTCCCTGAGATACAGGCTCTCAAGTTTTTTGCCATGAGAACCTTTATACCAGAAGTTTACACAGCAGAATGAGATACAGCCCAATGGGCGGCTGGACTCTAAAGCACGACACTTGAAACAGGGTATTTTGTTATTAATAAAAATGTTTTAAAGACAGGGAACAGAATATACAAAGAAAAAAATTTATTTGGAATATTTAAGTTTTATTTCTTAATTTAAGATAAGAAAGTATTAAGCAGCACTTGGCATTTTCTTTCCGATCTATTTATCTACCTCTACTTACATTTCTTTTTCAAATTACTGGTTTTGTCTGTTTTAGGACTAGCCCCTGCCAAACGTCTCAGAAGAGCAAAAAAAACATGAACTGAAAGATGGGGAAGAAAAGAGGAACACCAGGAAAGAGGGGAAGTTGTTTTATACTCTCGATTCTTTATATTGCTGCATCTATAACAATGTCTTTTTTCCCTTTTCAAATGAACTACAAAATGAAAGATACAGGCTTCTGTTCAGAAAAAAAAAAGGTTTTAAGGAGCCAGTGCTTGTGGGATTTAAATTCTTGCTGTGACAAACTCATACTACTGTGATGAAATACAGTTATCAGAAACTCAGGAATATATTGGTTAATCTCCACTCTGCCATTGCTGTAAGGCAAAGAATGCAATCTTCTTTTGGTTTCCAATGCTCACAGGGGCATTTGGAGGCTCAGGGTTTTTAAGCAGTTGAAGCATTGTCTCAAGGAAACACTAAACACCACTCGAGGTACTTAATTTCAGTTGTGCATTATTAAATAAGCCTTACACCGCAATGAAATCTGACAATACAACTTCATCTCCAGCAGGTCTTCTGTTTACCAACACCATTAATAAGTTTTAAATTTAAAAAAAATCAAGAAAAAGGACCTCAAAATTCATCCTTCATTAGAACTTGCCTGTTTATATGCTGCCTTTAGTATTTTCTGGAAAAGCAGAAGTTGAATGACAATTTCAGTCAGCAATAGCTGTAACGCTAACAATGCTTTAGAACACTAGACTCAGATCAGCTTTTCTTTTTAATTAATTATTCGAGCTGCTGTATCATGTTTTAAAAACTCCTTGATAGTCCTTTGATGTTACTGTTACTTGGGGCAACAAAAGGAACCCTCATGGTTTCCGCTGTTGGCTTTGTTTCAACACAACACGGCGTGAATGAACCTGTGTATGAGTGACGCCGCTTCAGATCAATCAGAAAATCCTCCTAAATCTCAGCACCTCCAGCCTACGGTTCAGTTTAACTCCTCTACTACACAGAATGAAAAATTAATCTTGTTATTGGGACATAATAGAAGTATTTGATTTATACAGGACTGTAAGTTTTAAAGACAACTAATCTCAAGGGCTCAGAAGTCCTGACGCTTATGTTATTTAATATGAAATCTGAATTTTTAACTCTTCTGTCAACTTAAACCTGGATTTCTGCTCCATCTTGCAGTTTGCCTTAGCAAGCTATTTTGAAAACGGCAGAATTTCAGAAGCCAGTTTCCAAAATGATCAGATGTTCCTGACTCGTGGGTACCAAGGTCTGGCAGAGGCACAGTGAGCATGGCGAGGGGCGGAAGCAGCAGCAGCAGGTACCCTATTTGAAACCTCTACTCTTCATCTGACAGGGCTGCACATTTTGCAACTGCTCTTCTATCATTCTCGTGATCTATCTCTAGGTAGGATTCCACACACATCTTTCTTCTCTAAAGACAAAGGGCAGTAGGATAAACCAGGCTACTGATAGGTGAGCATGGACTTTAGTCTTCCAGATGTCTGGAGATGCTCCTATCCTGTAGTAGTACACAAAACTTCTGAAGCAGAGTCCCACTGGATTACTCAGCCTCAGCCCTACACCTAACATCAGAAGGAAAAATAAGCCAGGACTCTCTCTTAACCTGAAGAATATTAAGATGCTACTCTGGTAAAAGAAAGTTAACACTAAAGTATTTTTTAATATAGATTATTAGTCTTTATGACTGCTTGGAGTATTTAACCCATGTGAAGCCACAGACGAGTCCCCCGGTTCAGCTGTACCTGTTGGAAATTGCTCCTCATTGCCTTTGGGGTGCAGGTTATTGCCAGGCACTGCAATAACTCAGTGCAACACTGCAACCTCACTGGGGTGAGGTTGTTTGGCAGCTCCAGGAAAACTTACCCAGATTTGCTCAAAACATCCTCCTGGATGGGTTATACAAACAGACTGGACTAAGTGGCAGATTAGACTTTCCCTAGAGCAGCCTCTGTCCAGCTGACCACTGGTAGTGATATGTGATTAGCAAGAAACATCCAGCAAAAAAGTCCTGACAACATGGGGGTGTATTATTTTTTTCTGCTGGACTTCTATTAAACAACGACTTTACTTCAGTTGATGTTATGAAAATATTTTCAACTGCAAATGTTCTCTTCCACAATTTGCAACACATATTTATCATCAAAGCGTTCTTTTTTTAGGAGAAAGCTGCTTCAAGAGGCTAAACCTGATTCGAGTAGCTTATAGCAGGTTTGGCTGGGGCCAATGGCCTTACATAAAAGATGAAATGAAACTTGGGACTGGCATCAAAATCAGAGGAGAATCACTTCAGCAGACACTGCACAAATAGATGTGACATCCTGCTGAGGTGAGGAGCCCCACGTTCCTGAGCTGAGGTTCTCTTCCACCACAGCACATCCAGTTCCCTTCAACTTACACATAACTTGTGTAAAGTTTCTGGTAAAAACCTTTATCTGTGGCGAGTTGACCCAAAACGCTAATGATCTACTTACAACTGACCCCTTTGCACTGCTGATTGTCGTCCATTTTTAGTGGCCAGCCCAGCCCAAACCACCACAGATTTAAAAGTTGAAAATTTGAAAATCATCACCCCCATTAAACATCAGAGAGCGTACAATTCAGAGTCATAAATATGCAGAGGACCTGCATAACTCAGCCAACCTGCACCACCAGCCGCAGTTTCAGCTGCGCGGCACAAACCCCTCGACCGACTGGTGATGGATACCCAGTCCTTATTAACAACACCTTTTCCAAAAAGTAAATGCTTTAACTCCACTACATAATTAATCACCGAGGCTTTCAGCTGGTTCCTAAGGAACAAGCTCTCAAAATTATTTCAGAACTATTTAGCATTTTAAATTATCATCTCTTCTGCATGCAGGCATTTATGCTGTGGATAGATGGTGTACCTCATCATGAAAAAAAAAAAAAAGGCTAAGCACAGTTAAATACATTGCAAGGTTGCCAAGATAAAGAGCCAAGGGACTGCTACCTGATGTGGATAATTGTACTGATTTCAAAACGTCTTCGTTAATTCAGGAAAAAAGTGATGGTACGTTAGAAGTCCTGGACCCCCAAGACTGTAGACTCCAGAAAAACAACAAATCTCATTATTTTCCCCAGAAATGCTGAAGACAAGACTACACAGTATCAGCACAGAGGGCAAACCAATATAGTGAGTGAATAAGATACTTAACAGTGTTAATTTATTTGCTGTGAGACAGCAAATACCTGTTTCATGATCAACAGAATCTCTTTGGTTATATTTTTATCCCCTAGAACTATCAGTTAATGAGCAAATAACAGGATTGCTAAGACTGTAGTAAAAATAAAAGCACAATAGATTGCCATGAGTTTATTTCTTTTCTTAATAGTCAGGATGAGTAAGTATAACAACTTTAAATACCACAGAAAAATCTAGTTATAAAAGCAAAGGCTAGATGAACTAACTAGACATATAGCTCTTACTCATCCCTTCCCTGTGAAACATTAGAAGTTTTTGTGCCAATGTTTCTTTAGAGGGATCATAAATTAAAAACTTTTCTGACATGTTCACTTCTGGTTTTTTTCTTCTTTTTTTTTTCTTAAAGTTTCTGCCTTGGGCAAAGAATGGGTATGTTCACCTGAATCTAAGTAACAGAGACAGAGTAAGGAAGATAATATTCTGGATTGGAACTTATAGCCTTGCAGATCAGGTACATTAATAAATCATACAACGCTCAGCCTACTGGAATATGAATTAAAATGGTTTTCAGCTAAGCAGCCAGGAAGCTTTTTAGGCAAGTCCAGTTTCCTTCTTGTTTGCAGGGGAGGAAGAAGATGAATGCAGTAGGTTACCATATGCCAACTGAAGGACGGTAACCTCTTAAGTACTAACTTGACTGTTTAAGAAGTTATTCTCCTGAATGAGTGCAACAAAGGTTCTCAAAAGGGAAGGTAGAAAAACTGAAAAAAATGAACCAGAGGGAAAAAACCAAAACATGGACAGAAAAAGACAAAAGGAAAAGGGTGAGAATAATCTGTTTATGCCACTGCAGCTAACCCAGCCACGTCCCTTCCTGGAGATAACGCTTCTGTCTGCATCAGGAGTTCTTCTGCCTCCTAAGAACACAAACACAACGTCTCTGCTGCAGAGAGGAAAGAACTTCTTGCAGCAGGAGATGACTTTTGCACACTAAACATGTAACAACACAGTGAGTTTTGCTGGCAGGTACCTCCGTTAGGAATGAGTCAGGACTTCAACTCATGTCCATTCGCCATCAAAACCTTGTAGCTTAGTTGTAGTCAACAGAACATAATTCTCTCACCAGAAACATGAAAAGATTGCAGAGCAAACTCTTGGACTGTAGCAGTTTTAATAATATACTTAAAAAACATGAATAGACAAATAACCAAAGAGCAAGCCTCTAACCATATGAGAACAGAAAGCACAAAGTGATATGACATTCGAGAACTGTAGGAATGTGCCAAGAAAAATGCCTAGAAAACTTCTGGAAGCTCTAGTTCAGAAAAAGCTAATAGGATGATATTTATGATAATTAATTCTCAACATGTTACGTTAACTCTATAGCCCTTACTGAAATATTCAGGATTCACCTCAGAGTGTAAATATTTTAAAAATAATAAAATTTTTGACATAAGAAATGTTTCCCATTTACTCTGTTGTTGTCTCATTCCATTCTCCCATGCTACTGCTCTCCCTACATCAGCTCTCCTCCAGAAGAGCCTGGGATGTCCACATTTCTGTATTGTATTTCAAAAGCCATTCAACAAAAGCATCTTTAGAAACCCTTGGTCGAAACTAACAGCACGTTGTTCAGGCTGTCATTTGGGAATACATTAATGGCAATTTCCTTTTGAGCATTTTTCCCAGCCAACAAGCAAATCCTCACCCCTACCAACAAAGCAGAATGAAAACATCCAAGCCATAATAAAATTAGCAACCTCATATTTTGAAAGGTTCAAAAGTTATTGCTTTATACATATCTGCCTGTTACATTTTGAAATCTGAACAGCAAGCTGAGGAATCCTCCCAGGAACAAAATACAGAGTAGCTGAATTTATCAATTGTGACAAAAAATGATGTTCGACAAATCCTATCTCAGCTCACTCTGGTGAAATGAAGTTGCAGATTGCTAATGTTTATTTCAGCACACTCACCATGGCAACCCAAATCATTGCATATTTAGGTTTACAAGATTTCATATTTTTTTTCCCCCATCTTGGATCTGTTCTGTTGTGAACAACAATTAAAAAAACCCCATGTGCACACATCAGTCAACTGAACGAATAAAATCTCAGTTTCACAGCACATACCTGTGATGGCCGATGTGTCTTGCTCTTTTAATGTGTCCGACTCCCTTACACCCTGCCGTGGGACACCCTCCGTGCTCTAAAGCTTCCACCAGTTCCAAGGGACCTGCACGTCAGGGGAAATCACATTTGAGAATATAAAAAAGTATCAAATCTTTAAAAGTTATATAAATATGCAGGAATGCCAGAGTATCATAGTAAACATGAAGAAGAAATAAGTAAACAAAACCTAATTTTAAAGTACTTTCAAAAGGCATTCTACAAAAGCACGACGGAGATTCAAACAACCTAAACCACTGGAGAAATAACTTTATCTTGTATGAGTAAACCTCTACAGGAGAGTTACATCTATATGAAGAATGCAAATCTTGGAGGAACTGTATGACTTCAAATTTCTCTCCTATTAACTACACGTAGCTGGAACCCAGTTGTTTTTGCAAGAGCATAGACGAAGTTACGCTGCTGTTCCTGAAGACAGGAACCTTAAGGGGACTGACCTTCCCCATTTTTAGCTCAAGTTTTCCAGTGAACAAGATGTGAAAACAAAAGCTGAAAATACTTCTAAAAAGAGCAATCTCCACCAGGAGATTTTTGACATTTTTACTTATCTGAATTTATGTGTCTATCTGACTTTCAGCAGCCTGTAACAATAACAGCTGCAGAGACATTAAAGCATGTAGCTGTCAAAATAAGCTTTGATACTCAAAAAACACAGTTTATAACCCATAATTTCACCACAAGTGAGAGACAGACCTATTCCAGCAGACGAAACTGCGAATACTTCCCGCACATCTGCGAGCAGGCACTGTCTCCCTAGTACAGGTTTTACTCGGAAAGTACATGAACTTGCATCTCCCCCTAGAGATAATGATACTGACATAAAAAGGCCTGTTGAAATAAATTTTCCCAGATGAAAGATAGATTCTTGCTCAGAGATTCATAGTGAAAGACAGAGAATTATTATGTATAATCAGGACAGTCCAAAAGGATTTTATACCACATATTCCACCTATGCCAATATTACAACACCATGACTTCTAGTCCAAAGACTTTGACAGGCTTTAAAATGGTGTAATGGATGAGAGAACAGAGATTTTTATCTTTTCTACCTTTACGCAAATCGCTGCCTCTAATGTAACAAGCCAGTGGACTCAGAAGAGTTAAATATTTAGGGAGGTTTTTGTAAAGGGAAGTCCTTCCTCACTCATGCTTTGCTTTTGCAAAAACTACTAGCTCCCCACAAATGTTCTCTCTTCACTTCAAAAACTCAAACTCTCTAAAAATGTAACTTAAAAGACTTGCAACTGGCTGTTCATATTTATACAAGAAGCTGCTTCTTCCTTTGCTGTGAAACAGTATTAAAATCAACACCAATATCTGGCTTTTAACTCCCTAACTGCTATAAAAAAAAGTCATAATGGGGACTTGGGTCTTTTTAGTCCGGAGAAGAGAAGGCTGAGGGGAAATCTGATCAACGCCTATAAACACTTCAAGGGTGGGTGTCAGGAGGATGGGGCCAGGCTTTGTTCAGTGGTGCCCAGGGACAGGACAAGAGGGAATGGGCACAAACGGGAACATAAGAAGTTCCATCTCAACATGAGGAGGAACTTCTTCTCTTTGAGGGTGGCAGAGCCCTGGCAGAGGCTGCCCAGAGAGGTGGTGGAGTCTCCTTCTCTGGAGACATTCCAAACCCGCCTGGACACATTCCTGTGGGACCTGCTCTGGGTGGACCTGCTCTGGCAGGGAGTTGGACTGGATGATCTCCAGAGGTGCCTTCCGACCCCGTATCACTCTGTGATTCTGTGATAAACCATCATGACGACTTCGCTACATCTTAAGAGAAAATACTCAAGGCTAATACCGCTAACAGCACGAAGCGTTCACACACAGCTTCTGGTGCTAAAGACAGGTATCTCGACCACATCATTAAAAGGACTACCTTACTGACTGAGGGAAAAATATTGTGTCTTGCAAAAATATTTTCTTCCCTCCTGCTGGAGCCCTTTCACAAAACTCAAAATGAACCTTAACTTACTTGGAAACAATATTAATATTTTTATGGTATTCTGTGTTCTATACCGCATTCTATGGTAATTACACACAGTCATGTTGTTGGAAGAACATATTATTCAGTAATCCTATTTTACTAGTATTTGTGCAGTTAGTTATTCTTTTTTCTATTTAATGGAAAGGCGCTTTCCCTCCTGTCACATTGTCCATCTTTGGTTTTGTAGCTTAACTCATATCAGAAATCACCTCCACCAGTGACATGCTAAAAGATAGGAACAGTGTCTCCTATGCCACCACCTAGAGGAGATGGCATGTTGTATGTAATAGGAATCTGAATTTTGTTACTGTTAAGGTCTCAAATAAAAAAGAACATATGTATTTTAAATCTTCGCCTAGGTGGGAGTATATATATGATTTTTTTTTCAGTCTTAGGTAGTAGAGATGTTATAGCCTTATTCAGCTCTTTTGCCATACGATACAGCTTTTATTTCTGTGGCCACAGGCTGCTTTTTCCCACTGGGCTGTTACATCCCTCAGGATGCAGAGGAAGCACATCTCGGATTGAGAAGCGGATCTGCAGCATCCTGTCTCCTCCTCATTACTCACTCTGTGCTTTGGCACTTGCAGCACTCTGCTCAGGCCCCGCTTTGAAGGCAGAATGATTAACTTCCTAACAGGCACTCATCACCGTACCGCTGGAGCGCTCAGAAAACTAACAAATGTAACTCCGATCACGCTCTCGATAGGAAACATTTCTTCTTGACATTTTAGAGACAATGAACCGAGGCACAGAGATGTTCAGGCACCACGTCCGCGCAATCTGTGTGTGCCTTATCCCAGTTATTTCACATTTAATTTTTTCAGTGTACATGGCATCGCTCAGCATTTCTTACTTTCCAAGCACAGCTCTCTCTGATCTCTGCTACAGTCGTGAACACCCAGCACTTGTGCAAACCACACCTCGGAGTCACGATATAAAACGGTCCCAGAGAAGAGCACTCAGTTAAAAATCATCTGTTCAAAGTTTGACTAAAGTGGTTTCACCACCATTATCCAGAAACACAATGGCATGGCAGGGAGACCTTCACCACAAAAGTTTCTTTCAGTCTCATGTGTGACAGACCTCCCGCTTCTTCAACAAGGAAACCAAAACCCCAGAGAGGGCAAGCTGGTAGAGTCATAGAATTGTCTGGGTTGGAAGGGACCTTCCAGATCATCCAGTCCAAGCATCAACCTAACTCTGATAAAAGCCATCACTAACCCATGTCACTAAGCACTATGAGTTGTAGAGAGCGAGGTCTCCCCTCAGCCTCCTTTTCTGCAGGCTGAACACCCCCAGCTCCCTCAGCCGCTCCTCACAAGACTCGTGCTCCAGACCCCTCACCAGCTCCCTTGCCCTTCTCTGGACCCGCTCCAGCCCCTCAATGTCTTTTTTGTGGTGAGGGGCCCAAAACTGGACACAGCCCTCGAGGTGGGGCCTCCGCAGTGCCCAGTACAGGGGGACAACCACCTCCTGAGTCCCCCTCCCCACGCTGTTCCTGACCCAGGCCAGGATGCTGTTGGCCTTCTTGGCCACCTGGGCACACTGCTGGCTCCTGTTCAGCCGACAGTCGACCAACACCCCCAGGTCCTTTTCTGCCAGGCAGCTCCAGCCACTCTGCCCCCGGCCTGTAGCGCTGCAGGGGGTTGGTGTGACCCAAGGGCAGGACCTGGCACTTGGCCTTGATGAACCTCATCCCATTGGCCTCGGTCCATCCCTCCAGCCTGTCCAGATCCCTCTGTAGAGCCTTTCTACCCTCCAGCAGGTCAACACTCCCACCCAAATTGGTGTCATCTGCAAACTTACTGAGGGTGCACCCAATCCCCTCATCCAGATCATTGATAAAAAATAAATAAAGAAATAATAAAGCTGTGTATTAAAAAGTGATTAATTACTGACTGCTGATTTTGCACTAAATGTCACATTTACATTATTTTGCATATCCTAGTTGCCACTCTTCCTTTGATGGCACTAACAGGGGAAAAGATAGCACAGTGCATGTGCCTTTTACCATCGTTACATTATAATGTGATTTCTCTTACTAAGTGGGGGCTGCAGAGGATGTCCGGTTTTCGTACACCAGCCTGCAGGATGGATATCGGGGCTATCTACATCAGTCCAATAATCATAAATACTATCCCAGCCATCGAAATGGACCTGAAACAAAAAAGAGAACAACAGAAATCATACCAGAAAAATTCTATATAACATCAGTTTCCCCAAGTTATCTCTAAAAAATGATGTGTCCATTAGAGAAGTCACTTTAAGAGAACTATTGATGTTACACAAAAAATAGATGTACATTAGCTTTTAGAGCCAGACATACTCTCACTCAAGCAAAGAGAGAGGTGTCATTTAGTTCTTTCCTATGTCCTGTATCATCAGGCTCAAATCCCAGGAATCAAGCAGGCAAGTTCAGTTCTCACATTAATACTTAAATTAAGCAAGAATTTCTGCCTTTTTTCTCTCTCAAAAAAAAAACAACCCAAACCCAAACATTTTTTAATCTCCTGTTTGAACAGGATTTAATAATAGCAGAGAAGCAAAGGCCTAAAAAAATGGCATTTATCCATAAAAAACAAACAACCCCCCCCAACATACAAGTAAAAATTTAGTAAGACCAGACTATACAGGATAAGGGCTTGAACCTTCAGAAAAAATGAAGTATGTGACTTCCCAGAACAGCACCAGTATGGGCTATTCATGCATTTTTTCCAGGCGAAAGCTAAATATATTCAAATCTTACTTGACCTCTGTACTAGTAAATAGCTCAGATCTCTTTCAACTTATGCTACCAAGCCTAATTACCACCTTAGAAGCTACAAATCCCGTGATTTTAATAAATTAGCCTGGAGAGGGAGAGTTTGGTTTGTTTTTTTGCATGACCAACTTAAAATTTAGGTAGAAAATGTGGAGGTCTGAAGATAGTAGTTCTGATGACTCCCCACCATCAGTTAATTGAGATTCAAAATGAAATGTCAGGGCATTTCCTGCTTGAAATACCATCTATGCCTAATAAACCTGGGCAAACTGCAAACACAAATATCCTTCATATCCACCTAACTGGGTATCTGGAACGTGTTAGCCCTTCTAACAGTTAAGGGCTGCATAGAGTAAACTGGCTTTGTACAATAAAGAAAATATAATTCCAGTATACAACTTCTGGAAATCTCAGATAATGTATTTTTAAGAAATTGCAGTTTAATCCAATCCAAAGTCCATAATTAAGATAAATTTCAGAATTGCAGAAGTCACTGACAAGGCACAAGATATCAGGGTTGGTTTTTTTTTGGGTTTTTTTTTTTTTTTTTTAATATCTCCTTCTTTCTCTCTCCTCTCCCTGGAAGTTTATAGAGACAGATTCAATTAACCTCAGCCAAATATTTTATGGGCGCTAATACAAATATCACGGCAGCCCTTTGACACTTGGTATTAAATCATCCCATTTCTTGATGGAATAGACAACTATTTTACATCAACTACTCCCAAAGCAATTTTTGAACATATTCAATTCTGCTCTCTAATTACCTACATCAGCAAATGCAACATAGAGGATAATAGAACAACCCATTCCAAAGGAATTATACTCATATTAATCAGTGAAAAGGATGAGCAAAAGCTTAGCAGGACACGGCAATGTGACTCATTTCTTCCAGTGCTTAATTCTACAGCTACAGGCTTTTGGTTTTACAAAATCCTCCTCAGTCACTCAAGTAGGATAGTACAGTAAGACAAAGAAACTTACTTTTATTCTATAGTCATCAGTATCTACAATAGTTGCTACTCTGATAAATACTGGATTTCTCTTGTCAACTACTTCAAGTTTCATGTTTTTCTGAAAGCCATGAGAAGGTTTCTAGAAAGGAAGAACAGTATTACGTGAAACAGAAGAAAACTTTCAAAATCTCACACAGCTGTAAAGTATATAAAAGCCACAGAAAATTTTCTGCCATCTTTTTCTCAAATCTGCCCTCCTCCTCCAACAAATCAAGGCAAACCAGTGTTATTAAACTGGAGAAAAACCAGTAACTACTGTGGGATTGCAGGATCTCCTTTCAAGCCCTACAAGCAACTAAGTAGGGACCTTTATTTTACATCAGTTGGGTTTTTTCCTAAATTATCTTGGAAAGTTTTTCTAGAGCTTTAGCCTAACAGTTTCAATGCGTTATTGAATGAAGTATTAGATACCAGCAGCCTGAAACATCTATGAAATTGTCTACAGGAAACATATTAGTGTTTTTTTAGTATATGTTTTTGCTTTCTACATCAAACACTTTTTCAGTCTCCCACTGAAAACGTAACTAATCCAGGATATAACAGTAAACACCCACTCAGAGCAATCAGGACTAAATACCTGTTTTGTAATACTATTTTGGCAATAAAGGTGTTGTTGTTAGGAGTATCAGATTTTATCTTTGCCATCTACAGCTATGAAATTTAGAGCAAAAATTTTATTCCATTTAAAGGACCTTATGCCTAAGACATGTTATGCTTTTTTATTTTAGTTTAATAGGAAAATAACGTATCTGTCCCTGTAAGACCTTCCAGAACATCACTGGTGCTCCTTCCTCAGCTCCATCTTAGGAACTCAATTTTCTCCCATAATGCAATATAATATACTGTGACTGTCTCAGGAATACTTCACTCAAACTCCAACACAAGCAGCATTTTATTCTCTTTAAATCTGCTTTCTTATGTTTATCACAATTAGCATTAATATGGTGTTGAGCCATGCCAGCTAGTGTCCTCCCCATTTAATTCCTTGAATGCCTGCGCGCTGGTGGCAGGTCCTGTCAAGCTCCTGGTACAGATGGACCCCACATTCCCACTGCTGAGCCCTGCGGGGTGGCTCTTCCCTCAATCCCAGGGGGAGAAATTAAATCATGGATGCTCCGAGAGAAATAGAAAACATTTGCTTTTAGCTTGATGTAGTCAAGGTCACAGCCCTCCACTGTTTTGCCATGGACTACATATACTCAGATATAACCAAACACCTTCCTAATCCTTGCTCCGAGTATTCTTGCTGAGAATGTAAGATTGAGACACATTATTAAGAAAGATGCCTTTTGGGGTGATAAACTGCAGGTCAGTAATAAACTCTGGTGATCTACAGACCTCAGGAGCTGCTATAAACACCACATTTCTGCTTTCATTAATCCAGCTCTTCCCAAAGTGTTACTCAGAATTAGTCACCCTAATCTGAAAAGCTGAGGCAAAGCAGCTTCAGGGGCTGGGAGCCACCAGCATCTGATGCTGGCTCCTGACAGGGATGCTTTATGGACCAGTCCTCACTGAAATCCTAAGAAAGATGGGTGTCACTGAAAGAAAACAGCAAGTACAAAGCTAAAAGAAAAGGACGTTGCCCACAAGTAACTCATGTGGAAGCTGCCCACGTGCCCATGTCACAGCCTCGCGGAAGAAAAAGTCAACTGAAGTATATTAAATACACAATCCCTCTCGGTTACTGCCAGAGACAATGGACTCGATGGGCAACCAGACTGACCTCCCACAAGCATTTTTACATTCTCACTGTATTTATTGCACCATTTAAAACGTACAGATAGAAATACACATGTTCAAAATATGACGACTCCGTGCCTATCACATTATTTCTAATAATTAGGCAGTAATTTCTTATAGCAAATTACATTCATTATTAATATTTTGTAGCATTTAATCTCATTTATAACAATTAAAATAATAAAGTATTAGTGGCTTATAATAATAATTATCTGATTTTTAACAGTGAACTCCAGGCTCGCATAAAAATAAACCACCTATTATGCAACTAATTAACTGGATACATTTGGAAACATAGGAACACCATATATGTATTGTCTTCTTACGCTAATTAATTATATGCCCTTAAAATTATGAAAAAAAAGTAAGTATTTTCTCACCACTTTAAAAGCCCTTGCAGGTGCAGGTAATGAACTGGTTTCTTCCAAATACTTCTCCCAAGAAAAATGCTTAGCGTGTGGATAATCTGGCACAGAAGAAATATGAGCAAAATTAACCACTGCAGTGCAAAAAATAAAACCAACATCTAATTTACAGAATGCGTACCATTTTTACAATACCATTGTGATTTATACTTCAGATTTATAAAATAATTACAAGAAAGGTTATTCTAAATTGTCTTTGACACATTCATCGTGTAGGTTAAAAAACCCAACAATCTTCTTATGCACAATAACGAGTAGCTCAGCACAAGAAGTCACAATTGCTTTGGGTAGGAGAATATAAATAATCTGGAGTGGAAAAATCTGTCCACGTAATTCAAGAAATTAATTCACTTACTATAAGAGTAATCCTGTATTTTATGAACAGCAATTTACTAACACAATCAAATCAGTGATAGCTTTGTACCACAGTAGAGCATACCTGACTACTTTCTATTCTTTTAGTGAATTTAACTAAATTTCTAAAAAAAATAACCGGGTCATTTACTGTAAGAATAATTTACATCAAAGATGATGTTGCCTTTCTCAGAAAGTGTCCTGTTTACAAACATTTTATGTAAGAAACAAAGACAGCCTTACTCTTAAAGAGAAGGCAGTGCCTGTCATTCGCCTTTAATCTGCACTAGAAGTTTAATTTGAAGTTTAAACATTACGATTCATAATCCAGAAGAAAACAAATCCAATTCTGA
Source organism: Tringa tobata (assembly GCA_033628505.1). Taxonomy (NCBI): domain Eukaryota; kingdom Metazoa; phylum Chordata; class Aves; order Charadriiformes; family Scolopacidae; genus Tringa; species Tringa tobata. The sequence continues at coordinate 384,222 of JAHREE010000237.1, forward strand.
TTTATTTTAAAAGGGACTGCACTGAATAATAGGCTGTAATTAACCTCCTGACAGACACATTATTTATGACTTTTCAATATTGCTGGCTATTAGAATTTCTGTCAAAGTTGCTTTTAACCAATTCCAATTTTCCATGTTCTCAGACCACAGAGGGCAATTTCTGCAACAGGACATTTAGATCACCCAGCTACACACAAAAGTCCTGAAAAACAGTAGTGGTCTTTTATTTCCTACTAATGAATACACTTTCATCCCTTTGTATCATCTCTCTCATTGTGTCTTCCTCCAAGAGCCCTTACAAGTTGGTTCCTTGATCAGACAAGGCGATCTTCTCATCAACCCATCAACTTGCATATTTAGTTCCCATAAAGATGTTTTTTCTTACGCAACAATCTCACACACTTGAAATTTGTTTTATCTGCATTTTCACAATGTGAGTCTTCTAAACAAATGTATTCAGCCAAAAATATAAACTTATTCAGATTCCAAGGGGTATCTTTCATGGATGGATGTCTCTTCACTAAAGCAGCACACATGTGCATACACCTCATGCATTCTACTCTCAATATATTATGTTATGTAAAAAAAATATTAAAATTCCCCAAATATCAATTCCTAATTACAGAAAGAAAAATTCAGGAAAGGTAACAGTAACTTTATTGTAAGCTTTAATGCTACTAACTCACTACAACTTCCTAAAATCTCTCAGATGTGTGATAAGATACAAACCTGGTGGGGTGATGAGAGTTCTTTTATGTTCTTTACACCATCCTACCGGATGAATATGTGGACTTGCTGCTTCACACCTGGAGGAGGGGGAGAAAAAAAGAAAGGGGTTTGATAATGCAGGTCTTCAGACATCCCACTACGCTTAGGAAAACAAGACACACAGAAAAGATTTAACAAATTCCAAATAACCTACGACACCTTCAACTTACACTTAACCTGCAAATGTAACCTGAAGATATGAACACATTTAACAGACTTATTACCACCTAAAGAAGCATAAAGCTTTATTTACTATTTCACTGGAAGATCAAAAAAATCAAGTCTGTTAAGTCAGTGGTAGATCTCCGTTGAGGAGCTATAATGCAGGACCTGAAAGATTTACAAGTAGAGACTCTCAGTAGAAACATGTTAGTTTCAAGAACACAGCAATCCCATCAAAGCCAGGTGGGGCTTTGCAAACTTTAAAGCAAAAGCTCAGAGACCTTGATTAATGATCCAGGTTGCACCTGGAGGCAGATTAGCAAATCAGGCACTACTGGAATGCACTGTCAATAACAAGTGAAAATTCAAAACCAAACTCTGAGTGGTTTGAATGGAGCTATAAACATGTTATTATAACCCAGTAGCACCTAAGTCTGAGAAATACTGTCAGTAAAAATAATAAAATAGAATTTTAGGTCCCAAACTGCGGAAAGAATCCACAACTAATGAGTGATCCAAGACTGCAAATTGCTCTAAAAAACCCTCTCTTACTCCAGGGACTAACAACTTCCTATGTTTTATGTCATGTGTGTCATGTTTTGCATGAGTGCTGTTGCCTGTGGGGTGCCCAAAGAACCACGGGAGGCTGAGAGAGGCAGGGTGAGCTACACCTGAGACGTGCTGGCATCTCTCTGAAGCGAGGAGAGACCGCTTTCGCTGGTCACTGTCACACCAGGCTTGGTGACAGTGGGTGTGAAGAAAGAAGAAAGTGGGTGCTGGCTATAAAGTGCCATTAGCAATTAAAAAATGTTTAAAATCACACACAGTGCAAAAACGTGACTGATATAAAAGCAGATGAGAGAATAACTATTTAAACATTCAGTATTATTAAATTATTATATATAGAACTATCTAATTTTGTTACATATTGTTATTTCATAACATAATACATTATGAACAATATAACATATAGTATGTGTACACTATACTTATTGCTCAATATTATTAGGAAAGGCGAAAAGTAAGACTGATCTACAGTAAAAGTAAAAAGCCATCAGACTCTGCTGTGAAACATGCACCATCCCTACGTCTGCATCGATACTTAATGATCATTTTTGAGTTGGCTGAACAATTAACAGTGCTTTTTAAAGAAGTAGATAGCAGTTATACAGTCAGGGGGAGTAAGGAACATCCCGCTGACACAAAAAGCTAGCATTACCCTGCATGGCACTGCACACGCCGTGCCAACATACTGTTTGCCTCTATTTAGCTGGAAACTCATATAACCACCTAATTTCTTCTTTAGTTAGATAAATCCAGCATTACAGTGCACTATCTCTCTCTTCCACTGATTTCCTAACCTTAAAGGTGCTTCAGTACCTGACAGGAAGGCAGAGAGAAACCTGATGAAATTCAACAAGGGCAAGTGTAGGGTGCTGCACCTGGGGAGAAATAACCCCCGGCATCAGTACAGGTTGGAAGAAGACAGTATTTTTCTCTTGGTCACTCTCAGCTGTCCTGTAAATTTTTCCCCAAAATCTGTTTCACATATACTGCTCATTAAATTCAAATCAAGAGAGATTGATGATAACGGTCGCTGTTAAAAAAATGACTATTCAATCCTTTTAGAAAAATATTTTCCCATTCATTCTTCACCTGAAGATCTGGACAGACTTTCTATTTAGTCATCAGCATTTTCATTAACATAAGCTGTATGTGTTATACTCATTTTCTGTTTTGAAATAATTTCTGATTTTCCCTTTTGGGAAAACAAACCTTTTGGTATTTTGATTTTCCCTTTATTAAATGCAGATAAAATCTGTAATGAAAATGTTATCTGTAAAAAAACCCTTCATAGACACATTATACCCATAAATAATAATATGCTCTCAGGAATGCCACTTATACAACTTCTTGATTCTGAGATGTCAGTCATCAAACTGTGCACAAATGAAGAAAAAAACAGAAACCATCCTGCAGCCCCATCTAGTGCAGAAGTGAGAATACTTCATCATCAACAAGTGTAAAGCTGGTATTATTTTAGGTCAGGACTTCCCAAAATGTGGCCCAAGAAGTTATGGTAGGCGTCCAGATGCAAGCCACATCATCATATGTTCTATTGAAAACCAGGTAAAGACATCTGCATGGTGATTGCAGGAAATTTTAGAGCTTTAGGGTCAGATACTGGTCCATTATCCATTTAAATAGTTAAGAACACGCGCTTGACTCCAGGTTCTTGAAGATTGTTTTATTTTCTTTTTGGCATAATGTAACCCCTTCAAAAATATTGTTTCTATCAAAGGGAGAGTGGAGAAAAGTCAATTATCTCAAAAACGAAACAAGCAGAGCACAGCTTTTAAGGACTTGGCTGTTGGCAAAGCGGCAGATGCTGGTAGAGAGCAGAACTGGCCTCTTACTTAGTCTCACAACAAAAGCCAGTCTGTTCCAAAACTCATATGGAGCAGAAAATGGTTCAGCAAATCAAAAATTGATTCGTCTTCATGAGGTGCCTCAGAATCATTTTTTCTCTGCACGACAGACAAGTGAGTGAAATATGAGACAGTATTTTCTCGCACTCCTGGTAAGCTCATCCCAAAAGCTTGTAGCACCTTCTCCACAGGAGAAGTTCAGACCAAGCCGTGGACAGGGACAGGCAGAGAGCCCTCTGGCCCGGGGAGTTTGGGCTGCAGTGCAAGCTCTGGCTGTGTTTGGGATTTGTCACCAAAAATTTAGGAAGCTGAAATGCTGTAAATCTGTGTGTAAGTACAACAGATGCATGAGAATGGAGAAGTGAAAGCCAGAGTGGACCCGTAGTTAATTCATACATACATGAAGGCTCCCAAGTGCTCTTTCCAGATTCAGTGCATCTTAAGAACATTTGGAAATTCCACTCAGAGAGAATGGCTTTGGGTCTCAAAGAAGTGTTATTTGTTTCATCAAAAAAGATGGGACAGATGGAAAGGACCTGATGGCTTGCATAGTATAGGTCAAATTTTCCTTCCTGAAGGAAAGTCTTAAATCTGTCCATTTTCTTAACTTTTTTTTCCATCTAAAAGCCACTGCCAAAGGACAATGTAATGGGCTTTATAATACACTGAAAGTACCACCACCATACAGTAAAGAACTGCAGTAATGAAGCCAGGTTACTTATTTTCAACCATTAACATATTTTCTAACGCTCAGGGAAAAGCCATGAAGACTATCTCCAGGCTGAAAGCCTAAAGCCTAAAAAAAACTTACACGATGGGAATAGACTTCTGTTGCCAGAAGTCCTGTAAAATCAGTCAACTGTCTTTTAGTTATTCAACAAGAGGAAAGAACTTTTAACCATAATTAAAAAGTTCTATCTACTCAAACTAACCAAATCACAAAAGGTACACAGAAAAAAACATACTTTGAAAATAATCAAATACACACACTAAATACGTCATTTCTCCTTCATTATAATTCTGAGATTGAAGCTTATACACATGCGGAGGGAAACTGTGAGGCTCTGCTCCGGGTTTTTCATTTTTAGTTAGACACCAGCTGTTAGATGGAAACTGAGGCACCTATGATATTTTAAGGACCCTACAAACCTGGTATCTAAAATTAAAAATGTAAGTGGGATGCATTCAGGATGCATTTTCAGTCTCTCTTTTGGTCAGATGTCTCACTGCTATTTTCATTTGATGTTCTTTTCTCCCATTTTCTTCCCTTCCTCCTCTGTTCCCTCCCATTCTCGGTCACAGCAATGCAGAGAGGTTGGCAATGCCCCTCTGAATTTAATTTCCATGCACAATATTTTTTCCATGCAGCATATTCTTGCTCCTTCCGGAAAGGTACTTCACGATTTCACCAAAAGAACACAAATCTTCAGCTTGGCTTCAGTATAAATACAGCTCCAGTGTTTTCTCAAACACCTATAAACTTTCCACTTTAATCTTCCCTCATCGTTTAACAAGGTATTGTTTCATGTATTCTATATATGAAATTCAGAAAACTCACTTTGGAATACTACGACTGCAAAAATGTAAAGCCTGGTTGTGTAGTCAAAACCTGCTTTTCCCTCCTCTGAGAAGATTGGTGGACGAAATTCCTGTTGACATGGGAATATTAACAAGCCTGAAATTCAGCGTATCCCTGCTATACACAGGGCAGTGTTTTAGAGAGATACTTATGCTACCTCTGAACTAACTACAGGTTACATTGCATTGTGTTTGCCCTAAAAGCCTTGCCTAACTACTGTTCTCATTATTAATTAGTGGCATAACTGTTATTAGTGAGCATTGAAATATTAGGAAATTCGGAATACCTTTTCCCAGTCCCCAGTTTCCTGTTGCTTTGTACAGGAAATGTATGTTCTATGTTACTTCTTCATGGAAATAATCATTAATCTTTCTGGTCTTTGACTTGTATGGCTTATTATCTTGACATTCAGTTCTTGACTCCACTGAAATGCCTGTTGACCGCTGCTTCAATAATTTAGCTCTCCTACAGCTTATCTGTCACATAGCCCATACAATTACTATTTCAAGAGCTGGACTCACAGTTTTGAAGCTGTATGATAGTTTTACATCATTCTCACTGAAGTAGTGCCTAAGCAGTCATCCAATACAGATGAAGAAAACTTTCTTCATTTATTTTTGCAGCCTCAGCAATCCAATTAAGTTGCCGCTGCCGAACCCAAGACGTAGGCTTACAATGCTCTACCTGTTCTGCAGTAACTTAGTCTTCAAAGAGTGTAAGGTATATTACTTTGCTCTAAATGATCTGCCAGAAGAAGACGCAAGTGCAAATACAAACCCGCACTGTGACAGCCAAAGCCTGAGCTTCCTTCAGTGTCTTTATGCTCCCAGTATGTCCTGCTCGATCCACTGAGTTTTCTATACAGATACAGAAAGCCCCTCCACCGTACAATGTGCAGAAAGGTCATCTTTAACGCTGGTCAGGAGAGCAGGATCCCAGTTTTCAGAGGAATGTAGAATACAAGAGACTAAAACTAGGTTTTGCCACTATCCTGATGCCTTACAGAGGACAACTAAGGTTCGGTCTGAATAACTTAAGTTGATCAAGAACCTCATGAAAAAAGGCAGCCTTTCTTTTAATTTAATAATTTAACTGCAAGTACAATCAGTCACAATATCGTGGTGCATAATCTTCACTAAAGATATCAACCTCGGAGATGCTGTGTAACCAAAATGAGACATCAACCCACGACTCCAGATGTACCAGCACATGCCAACGCTCATCCAGAACAATCCTTGGGAATTTCTGATGAGCAACCTGACATGGGGAAACTGGATTCCTCCAGTAACCACTGAGACGTACTTTGGTGGCCATGAATACAAAAGTTGGTAGGGTTACTGTATCCACAGTCTGGAAAGTATCACAGAAAATAGTGCTTAAAGCTAAGACATTTCTGCTACATCTCACTAGGATACAAAACAAAAACATCATACCAGTAGTCGTAGCTCTCATCCCAGTTGTCAAAATGAACCAGAAACCGATTGTCCACCATGTCCGTTACCGTAGCAACACAAATGAAAGTAGGATTCTTCTTGTCTACGGCTTCCAGCTTCATCCCCACTCGAAATCCCGACGGAATCACTGTCTACATAGAGAAAGACATTTAATTGAAGATAAATACTATAAATCCAGAAATCTCCCCAGAGTCCACAATCAATATATTCATGTCATTTCTAAGTTTCCCAATTAGCTGCCCCAACAGAGTGCCAGCAGCCTAATTAGTTGACATGTGAGATGCTCACAGACACTCATGGTTTACGAAATAAAAAAGCCCTAAACATGCTGCTAAAATTAAATATGTTGGTTTTAACTCTGTCTTAGATTGTCTCTCTGAAAGACCATGTTTGTTCCACAATGTTATGGTGCGAGACACAGTAAGAAAAACAAGTCTTAAACTTCCTTTAATGTACCACTTCTCAATGTGTCAGATCGGATTTTTAAACGGATTAGTAAAAAATTAATGGATCAGAATTGCAGAGCTGAACTGGAGATTGTTATTGAGTTTGCTGTAGACATTTTTATCTTAAATTTCAGGTCTCAAGTTTACCATCACTGAAATATGTGGTGAGTCTCTACCACACACAAGCACACTGGCAACTTTCCACGCCATTAGCAACAAGCGAGTACTTACTGCATTCTGGTTTTCAAACAGCGATTTAGGAGCAGCTTGAGCCTTGCAGGCCTTGAGGTATGAGGGCCAGCTGAATTCTTCCTCCTTGTACCCTAAATGAGGGTCATAAAAGAAGAGCAAGAAACGACAGGAATGAGACACAAGGTGCGTGCAGGTGATTTGATCGATAATTGATGAAATTATTTTTTCCATCCAGTTCTGAACTGTTTCTTGCAATTTCAGAACTGAAAAGATTATACATTGTTAACTATTTATTCCAATTTTACATAAATTACAGTGGGAAAACTTACTGTTGAACTACGTATTAATTCTACCCCAAGATGAACTCAATGAGTCTCTGAGGCAGCACTGGTTTGCATTATTAGAAATTTTAGCATGATACATCTTAGAGGGACTTAGTTCAAAAGAAAGTGGAAGAAGCTTTTCTATTTTTATTTGGGCATCTGGTATTACAAAGAGGAATCACGTTCTTTATTTAGGGCTGGCTGAGCTTCCTTACCAAAATGTCATACTTTCTTTACAGTAACTGAGGAAAATGCTCTGCTTTCCTGAGCTGCACATTATTAGTTTCTTATAGTTGGCTAGGATTGATATTTGAACTATTCTTGATCTTCACCTGGGAGGAAGCATAGTCATAAAAATGGGCAAGAACTCAGGAGATTTCAGCTTAGTTTCAATTTCACCTTTAAAACAAGCTGGGGAGCATTTCTGACAAAATCACTGCTCTGTCCCTGATGTCCAACCTTGCCGTCCTGACCGTCAAGAGACCTGAAGGTCCTGAAGGGGCAGAACTTCTAAGGGCAGCCTAGAGACTCAAATCCACAATTCTACCAGATACCAAAAAATTAGTCTCAGTAAGATATCAGTTTTATACTACAATCTCCCCCATTTCGAACAAACCTCTCCAAGTGGCACAAACTCTTTGCCTCTCCCCAATAAAACTACACCTCACCACCTCTCTAACAAAAAAAAAATTTCCTCCTCCTCCAGTCTTTACCCTCTCACATCCTCTGGCTATCACTAATACAGCACGATCACGACTAGCTTTAAAACAAACTCTCCAGCTTATATCAAAACAGTTGCTTACCCCATGAATGCCCCAGATCCCCTTATCATTTACAGAGTAAAACACCCCCCTGCATGGACTTTCTGCATTTTTTTATTCTGTGTCAACAGCACTTGGATAGAAAACTAAGTTTCTGTTGATGGTTTGCGTCTTCTAGTTTCTTAGGAAAAATAATTCATAATATATTGAACTGCATAAAGTAATTCACAAGAAACTGTTTGTTCTTCTCATCTACCAAACAATGCTGACTTGGTAGCAAATACTCATCTTCCTCCATTCTCCTGTTAAATAGTAGTTATAGAAACATCTATTTTAGTTCATATGTTACAATCTGGTAAAACAAGACCAAAACCACCACAAATTTCAGTGAGTGACTGCCTTTACTGAAACTCATTCCCTTCCTCCCCACGTATTCCCTCCCATTTATCCCTTTTTTCACAGTACAGTTCAGTGCAGATGCACTCCATCTGCCAAAATAAATGAGTTACATAAACTGAAATCGAATAATTAAGCAAGCAAATTACACATATTTCAACACGTGTATATCATTCACATAAGCTATGTACAAATTATGCTTTCAGGCTTGTAATCTTACCACTTTTTCTCACTCCTTACCTGTTCATTCCTCTTTTTGTCTCTATTTCAAGCTTAATCTTTGTGGCAAGAGCCTTTATTAGTCTGTGCCAACACATGTACAATAATGGTGATCAATACCTAGTAATGAAAACGTCCTGAGACCTTCCACTAAAGGATTCTCAGCTGCCTGTGAGATCTCAGTTGAAGCATCCATGTCAGCCAAACGCTGCAATTTTACTTGCAATAAGCATTTGGGGTTTTGGTTTGTTGCTTAACTTTTGTTCCTAATGCCTTAGAAATTACTCTTATGCTTTTATTTCTTTTCTCTGGATTTCCAATGAAGAAAAAGGGCAGGATTTCAATCTCAAGATTTTAGCAAGACTTAAAGCAGAGTTTCATCTGCCATGTTCAAATGCTCTGACTAAATGAATGAAAAATTTTCTGCCAAAAAAAAATAATTGCAGCATTACACGGATAGCTTTGATCTCAGCTATGGAAAACACACACATTTCAAACCAAGCAATACCTTTAGGTGGATGAAGCTTGTGACCTGTTTTCTCACACCATCCCACAGGATGAATGTCTGAGGAATCAGCGTTCACCCAGAAATCATAACAATCTGGGTATCCATCAAAATGCAGTCGTATTCTGTAGCCACAAACCTACAAGTAAGAATGTACAACATACAACAGTATGTTTTAAGATGTTTGCACCACACATAACAGTTTCTGTTCGGTATTACATCTATTAGTACACTTTCAGTCTGCCTTTTACTTCTGCTCAAGCCCGCACTCAATGAATAAATTCATTTGATAAAAAGGAAGGAAAAAAAACCTGAAGCTATTCTTAATGTGAAAGCCTCCTCTTCTTGTGAGAAGAATTAACTAAAAACTGGATATTGCCATTAGTGTTCAAAAACTTGAAAACTGTTCAATGCAGCATCAGAATAGAACAGAAACCCTACAGAAGAGCATGAATATATCTGATGCAGTCATGGAAAAAGCATGGATAATGATGCTCTCAAGCTATCCCGATTAATCAATATGCAAGAGAGCACTCAACAGTAACTATGTTTAACAGGCTCTCCAGAGAGATACTCAGAACTGCTACTAAAGATGAGAAGTCAGTAGAGGTATCCTCCAGAACTTCGTTATTACATAAAGTAGTAAGTTAACCACCAACAGAAAGAGAAAAACATACAATCCTTCTCTCTGTACAAAAGTTCTCCTGAATGTCAAATGCCGTAACTTTCCCGCAGTCATCAATGAAAGTCTCTTGACATCAAGGTCACCCTATTTTAAATTTAATTTATACTGACAGAACTTTCAGTTTGCCATCTCAGAATTATGTGGAATTCAGTCATCCTGGAGTAAAACATGACCCACCGCTTAGTGACAAACACAAGGTACAGAAGAGATACTCAACCACTGACACACCATCCACAAGAAGATGGAAGAGATATCCAAAGAAGTGGCATACGTCTATGGGCCATGAAGAGATCCAGGCACGGGAAAACAAAAGCCTGGGCTATAAGGATATAAACTGCAAAATTACGGCTGCTTAGAATAACAGTGATACAGAGAAGAGTACCTACCCTATTCCTGTTTTCCTATTTTAATTCACAAAACGAACCCAAAAAAGGATCCTTGTTAAAACTACATAAAAACTACTGTAAGATGTTTTTGAAAGACATAAAAAAAAAGGTCACTGAAAAATGGGTTCTCATTTGTATTATTAAAAGCAAAGAAACTACTCATCAAATAAAATATTTTGTAAATGGCAGCAAAAAGACAAACTGAGTTTATATGGAATATTAATTTGCAGAATTTGCCAATATAGGCAATTTCTGAGGCCATCAGCCTGAAAAAATTGCAGCACAAATGCAACACAAAGAGGCGTAAGGCATATGTATCAGTGAATTGAGCAACTGTAAATAATATCAAACCTCTATAAAACCACTATTAATTAGTTGTCATGCTAATGGTTTTTTTTTACATTACTCGTGTAATCCTGCACGACAGCTGCTCGCAGCCTCGACCTACCTCGGCCACCGTGAGGACACAGTATATCGACTGGTGCTCAGGATCCACCCCCTCCAGCTTCATCCCCACTTTGAATCCGTTCTTGTTGTATGGGAAAGACTGATACTGCAACAGAAGAGATGAGTTTCAATTCTTCTGAAAGTATACCAGGGAAAGACAGAGTATCTTTAGAAGGCAAAGGAAAATTATTATTTATTACTCATGTTTCTGAAACAACTAATGAATTGCTTTAAAATAAGTTTTGCATTTTTAAAAACATACTGAGGAAAAAGAGGAATTGATGATCGAAAAACATCCTGACACCAGAATGACTTAAAACTTGAGAGTACTTATGAAATTTATAAAGAATTAGCAAAAAACTTACCCAAGGGAAAGAAGACGGCAAGATTTGCTCTCAACTTTTTCCTCTAATTGTAAATAAAACATTTTACCAATGTAATTGTTTTTCAGCCTGTACAGTGACACTGTGACCTGGCAGTTATCATTTCTATAACTATCACAACAATGATCCTCTATTTTGCCTTTTCATTTCCACATCTCAGGCCACCAAAGACAAATTGCAGAGCAGAAATACATATATATATGTTTATATATTTTTATATATATATTTATAAGTTATATATAGGGATGGCCTCTTTGATGCCATCTTCTCCTTTCTATGTTGGGTCTCAACTAGCTCATTTTCCAGGAATATTTTTGCATCACAGGAACACATGTAACTTCATGTTACAATGAAGACAGAAGAACATCTTTCAAAAAGAAGAAAGTGAANACCCAAGGGAAAGAAGACGGCAAGATTTGCTCTCAACTTTTTCCTCTAATTGTAAATAAAACATTTTACCAATGTAATTGTTTTTCAGCCTGTACAGTGACACTGTGACCTGGCAGTTATCATTTCTATAACTATCACAACAATGATCCTCTATTTTGCCTTTTCATTTCCACATCTCAGGCCACCAAAGACAAATTGCAGAGCAGAAATACATATATATATCTTTATATATTTTTATATATATATTTATACGTTATATATAGGCATGGCCTCTTTGATGCCATCTTCTCCTTTCTATGTTAGGTCTCAACTAGCTCATTTTCCAGGAATATTTTTGCATCACAGGAACACATGTAACTTCATGTTACAATGAAGACAGAAGAACATCTTTCAAAAAGAAGAAAGTGAAAACAAGACTAAGCATAAAAGGATGTTTTCAATCCTTGTATTATGCTCCCATGTATTATGCTCCCATGTATGCAACCCATGTATTATGCTCCTTATCTTCTATTAAAGAATAAAGGAAGCTAGCAGATACTAAAGTTAAATTGGAAAGAAATAAAACTGAAGAGGGTCTCCACAAGCTACCAAATCACAGCTAGATAGTTTTTATGTCCCAAGTGGTTACAAACAAAATCTTATATGCTCCCCCTTCCTTCTGTTCTGGTCTAAAAGCCACACATGCTCCCTACAGTACCTCTGCAGCCCATGGGAAGAGAAGGGTACCAAGGGAGGTGCTCAGAGAGGTCTCACCTACTTGGGAGGAAGGGAGCCCTCTCTTTGGTGGCTTTGGCTGCAACTGATGTAAGTGAATAATAAACCCAGGAGGAAAAAAAAAACCACAGCACACGGCAGAAGAGCAGGAATACGCAGTCAAGGAGAAGGGAAACAGAGAACCAGAGCAGCTTAAATCAGCCAAAAGTGGGCAGCTAAGAGACATCCAACCACAGTTCCAGGTCCCTCTCTAAACATAGGTTAGATCATTTTGTAGCCCTCAGTTAAGGGATCAGAGTATCTCACAGCAGTACACACATTTGAAAAGTTATTTCATCCTAACATCACCGCACTTCACATTTTTATTATCAATGAAAGTTTTATGAAGTTACGCTATGCATAACTCTGGATACTTCCTCAAGAGGAATGTAAAAGCAGAGCACTTTTTTTTTTTTAATAAATAAGCTGAAAATTTTAAAGTTCATCTTGGTGCACAGATTTGCAATTTATGCCATCTATATCATAAATACCTTACAGATAAAAGCCTCAGTGGAAAACTGAAACGTTACAAATACTGACACATTGGCCACATTGACACAGCGGCCAAAAATAGAACTGAGATTTTGCAAAAGCAAGCACAAATAAAATTACAAAGAAAGGAAACAATTAAATAGTCACAGATTTGTTTATTCTCTCATTATTATAATAAACATTACTGTGCAAACAGTACAAAAATTCTACAAAACAATACACTAAAAATTAAGCTATTCTAAGACAAGTATTTCCTGAAACTGAAGCCATGAATTATTCACTATTCTTTCCACTGTCAAATCTAAAACTTCAAAGGCACCGCAATCTTTAGTTTGGTTTCTGTTACAGCAAAAGAACAGGCAACTTATAGAAGACTAATAACTTTAATACTATTTATCAGATTTCAATTTTGTGCATTATTCTCAATACGTCACCCAGGCAAAGCTATGAAAAACTTAGCAATCACACATTATTTTCACAACAAACATTTAAAGATACTTTGTTAAGGAGAGATACAAGAACAAAATAAGAGTAAAGGTAAAAGGAGTCAGCAAATGAGCAGATGGCAGACTGAGGATTAGGAATGTTTATGTACAGTGCAAGAACATACACAAAACCTGAACGATTACATCAGGGAAGTTGGAGATTGAAAAATACAACATTCAAGGGTCAATAATTTTGTTTTACTGGAGCAACAACAGCTTGTCTATCACAGCCTAGAAATGACTCTAAGATTTAATTGCCAGGAAGCGCCAAGGACTCTCCATTATCCTGACCGTTCCTAACGAAGGATACAAAAAAACACAGTGAAAAGTACTGCTTCTGAATGGGAAAAGTAAGAGAAAAAAAGCCTTCAGACAGAGCGAGGTCCTGTAAATCTGCCTTCCAGACAGAGACACTACTTACCCGCATTTTTTTCTTGTCAATTTTTCAACCAGTGTATAGCACAGGGAAATATAACTAAGGACAGTGAGGTAACTGCTGGTATTCCACCTACAAATCTACGGACTTTCTACATTCTTTACTCTTGCACCTCAGTAATGTCTCAAAGCACCAATTAAAGCTCAGCATCACCCGCACATGTGAACTCGAAAGCTAATCCCTGCCCAAGAGATCTAATAGTTGAAGTATAAAGCAAACAGGAAGAAATGGATGCAAGAACCAGACTACAAGTAAGGAAAGAATTATCACAAAATAATAGGGGATATACACAGCAGAAGTACAGCAGCTGAGACACATGCATGTGTTTTGCCAGGTTTAGCAAGAGAAGAGAAGAGAAGAGCGTGGAAGCTTTGTGGATTTGCTTTCCAAGCAAGAGAGACAGCGCTAGAGAAAGCCCTGAACTGACAAATGACAAAGGCTGCCGTAGCAGGCAAAGGACAAGCAAGAGATGATGATGATGTGACATCCACTCAGACGACAGGCAAAATGAGAACAAGCCAAACCAGTATCTGATGTCACAAAACAGTATGTCAGCAGGAGCTGCAAAAAGACAGGTCGTATAATCAAAGCAACAAGCCAGAAGATGACCTTTGTACCACCTAATTAAAGATATTTAAAGGGAATGAAAAATGGCGTGAAAAAATGAAGGTATCATACGTATCAGATTTTTAGCTTCAGGCTAGAAAGGAATGGCTAGAACTTGCAGATTTTGGAAAAGCATCTGCATTCTGTAGTCTCAGTTGGCAGCATTCAGCTACAACTACAGAATTCTTTGAAAAAAGCAGAGAAAGATAAATAATTTCACACATTTTGACTATCTTGATGATTGCTGATGGATAGTATTATTTTCAACAGGTAAGTTTTTCCCCATAAAAGTGTAAAAATCTTCACATTATTTTTTTTTTTAATTGATTTTCTAAAAATCTTATGATCTTAAGTTGTTGACTGATTGCAAGTTCAGAAGGCCGTACCTCTTTAAAAAGCTTCGTAGGCACTGCAACAGCCTTTTCTTCCTCCAGGTAGGATGCCCAACACCACGCTTGCCTGCCTTTAGATGGCACAGCTGGAAAGAAGCACATGATAGCAAAAGAATTCTGTAATTCTTAACTTCTCAAGAAATAAAAAAAATACTAACACTTTGAAGTTTAAAACATACCTATCTCAAATCTACATTTCATTAGATGCGTTCAAGGTGTTTCTCAGGACTTACTTCAGGAAATGAAGTAGCTCTGTAGGTTTAACAGCACGAGGAACATGAAGGCTCCTGGTTTGTATAGGAAGGTTTCCAACAGTTCACATCTTGATTAGTAACAAGCAAAATCTCTTTCAAGTGACGAGAACAACTTACAAACTCTTGCGCCCTGTCCCTTTTCCCTTACTGCTCATGAGAAGCATTAAGATATCCAATTTGTGTAAAAATGTGTAAAATGATCAGTCCAAATCACAAAGTACCTCAATAGTTTCATTTTTCTCTTCTCCAAGAATTTCTCTTCCTGGAAAGCATTTTCAACTAGTGACTTTTATTTTTTTTAATCACAGCAGAAATACTTTATTCTTTGTCAGTATCTACTCCATCACTTGAAATAAGCCCCTTAAGTAACAGTCTGGCTAAGCGGTGTTATGATTAAAACATGAACAATAACGATGCCAAGCTCTCCTGAAGAAAGCTGATAATTTAACCAAAAGATAACGAATTTTAGAATCACAGCAATCGCTCAACACTATTAAAGTGCATTCATTTTATTTGTGATTTATCCAGTTTTTATCTATTTCATTTAAGAGATGTGTTGCTCAGTACAATAATGCAGAGTTATATGCTTGGTTCTGAATATAAATCACTCTTTTACACTCTCTTGTGCTGAACTGACATTTTCCCCAAACAAACAAACAAAAAAAAAAAAACCAGAAAAAATGGGTACAGATCATTCTGTCAGTGGACATCAGTGATTTCCATAGAGCACCAGCTTTGTGCTTGTACCTCACACGCTTCTTATCACCTCAGCTTTGGAAACAACTATAGAAATAATATTTATATTTCAGGAGTAATTCTATCTCAGGAGGGGGATCTTCCATAACTTTGATGTTAGCAGAGCTACTTGGAGCTCTGTTCTGATTAGTGACCCAGCAACTTCTGCTAATGGTCCCATTCTACCACAAGAAACACTTTAGAGTGCAAGATGCAGGTTTGTACTTGGTGTATCACTGAGGTGTAACAGCTTCTGATTCTCCCATTCTTCCTCAAAATACCTATCCTACAAATAGCTTGAAAAAACAGTACTCACTTACAATATGTTTTATTATGCTGCTTCATGCAGCGTATGTCCCTTTGGACTGATTATAACAATTACTCCTAAACAGTTCCATAAACGTGTCTACTTCCAGCATATACTGTAGAATTGATCCCAAAGGAAACAAAAGTAAACTTTCATTTCTGCTTAATACATGTCTTTCAACATCTGGGAACTCAATGGGCCTGATTCCCTTAAACCCTGTTACTCTTTAGAGGGATGAAAAAACACCTAAAATGTGCATCGATCACATTTACACTCACTACATCCTCCATCATGCTGCTGCAGGTATATAAACTGCAAAAGGTAATCAATCTCCCAGTGATGGGTTTTTCCCCAGTTTTCACTTGGCTCTCTCAGTTCTTCAAGCTTTAAAACTTAATTACTACAAATAACACTGGCATTCTCTTTCTACAGAGCTGACAAAAACATATTCCACAGGGAATGCAAATTCAGTGAAACAATGCTGGCAACCCCCAATAAGAGATGGGTATCACCTAGAAAATTGATAGTTGAGATCTTTATTTCATAAACTAACTTACTTTGTTTCAAAACTGTTATTTCCCCTTTTCTTTTTCTCCTGGTTCTCTGTGAGACTCTCAAGATCCTTCCTTCAGGTTTGTCCTCCTAAATTAAAAGAAGAGTAGAATCATCTCATTAGTTCAGAAGTCTAATACAGTAAAAACGGAGGCACCCAAGGTTTAACTGTGACTTCATTTAAGTGGCTACGGACATAGCTCTCCGCTATCTCAAACAAACCTGCAGATGTCTAATAAAACCAAAGCCATCAGGGACAAATCACAGCAAACAGGGTGAAAATGACAGCCAGGAGGACGCTCAGCAGCCAGCACTCAGTCAGCCTTGTCTAAGCCAGGGACAGCCCACAAAGCCTTCAGCAGGCCTGGCTGAGCCAGGGATAAATAGCAGCATCTTTGACACGTTCATGGTTCCAAAATAATTTAAAGGAAAACCTCTCACAGCTTTAGTCTGCTTTTTTTTTATTTTTCAAATGTAGAATTGCTTTACTAAATACAAGGTGTTCCCTGACTTATGTCTAAGATACTGCTACACAGACAGCCACAAACTCCCTTCTGACAGCTCCGGTGTCTTCAGCCTTTTGACAACTGGGCAGCTGCAGAGCTCTCCCTTTCTCCCTCAAAACTGTGCTCCTCCCAGCAGCACCACAGCTCCTGAGAGGAAAACAAATATTCCAGGAAAAGGAACATGATGGGAAAGTACTGCGATCAGTTTATTCTAAAATGAAGAATAAAAAAACAGCAGCAAAAGGTGCCTCAAAGCACGTTACACTACCACATAAAATAAAACCAAACCTTTAGCTATGATTTTCTGAGGCAAATTACACTGAGAAAATCAAATGTATTCTCTTCTTAACTGTAATGTAGCTTTCTTTGTAAATAAATTATCAGTCTATACTCATTTATTCATGTGCAGAGCGACAAAGTAACAGGTGTTAGGAAAGATATACTTCTGTTTTTCTACGCTGAAGACATAGCAAGTCTAGGTTAGTATCATATTTCCTTTAAATTCTTTTTGTTTTGTTCTTAAAAATGGAGGGAAAAGAGATTAAAATAACCAGCTGTTATCAGTTCATTGTCAATAATTATATATTATTGGCATAATTAAATTGGCAAGTGAACCAACTAGTTATTGTGGCTCTGACAGTGACGCCATCACTTCTCTTTGCAGAGTGATGAAGTTACTGACGTCGCAAAATGTGGCAAAATTCCCACCAAAATACTTGCAGGAATAGGTTAATGCTGCATACTAACACTTTCGTCGGAATTTTCTTTCTTCTCCCCATTATCCCTGGACTCTTCTTTGAGAGGTAACTTTGCTTTTCTTTTCCGAATGCCTTTGGAATCATCTTCCCCGTTGCATTCCACACTGGGCTTTTCTTCCTTTGGTTCTCTATTACGAGAGTAACACAGTGACACAGAGCTAAAATCCTTACACTTCTCATTCACAAATCAAGTAAAAAGCGAGTAAACCTGAAGGCCAAGCGTTTGTAGGTCCCAGGGTGTTATACTAAATATATTCTTGGAACTACTACTGAAAATTACATCTGTCAAAAGAATTAATCTGAAAGACACACAATAGTAACTGTAGAAGGGAAGCCATCGGCTTACGCTGAACAAGTTTTGCGTGTCTTAAACGGTGTCTTTTCCCACGTACCATCAAGTCTCACAGGGAAGCAAACTGTGAAACGTTGAGGACCACTGGGCAGTTTACAGAGAGGAAGGGAAAGGTAACTGTTAAGACTAAAAAATCCAGTGGGAGAAAGCTGCTATGCGACTGTACAAATTGCTAAACAAGCAAATCCGAACAGACAAATTTTAGCTAAAAATGAAGGAAAAGGCACAAAATCATAGATGTTAAAAACTGCCATAATGCAGTAATAGGCAAACCAGAATGGACATACTAACACAAACCTCCATTCATGATGAGATGAACTGCACCAGCTGAAGGAAAAGGAACTGAGAAACTACGGCATGCTCGTGTTTTCACTCTCTGTCATCTACAACAAGGCTCTTGCACTTAATTATAATTAGCTTACCACACCAACCAGCTCATTACTGATTATCTTAATTCCAATGATTATGAATCAGGGTGGGAGTCTGACACTGATTCACGCATCCCATAGACTGTTTTACCACTTGCATCTGACAGAGGAACTCAGAGCAAAAAGGATCGCTTTCAACATCAGCGTTAGACAAAGCCAAATGCTCTTAGTGCATTTACATGAAAAATAGTGAAAGAACATTCTAAACCCATGGAGACTCACCAAAACATGGCTGCTTAATACCTCCATCTGTCCCACCATTAACGTTTTATCCCACCCCTTGTATCTCATGCTGCATTTATGCCAAATTCATTGTTTCTATGCTTCATAACGGCACCTACTTGTTTTTTACTTGCTGGGCACATTTCTGGCTGCAAAATTTCCCTTCAGGAACAAATTCTTCTATGGTACCATAGCGATAACAGTTTTCACAGAAAACAAGTCCATCCATTTTTGCAGTTTCCTTTAACCTTGTGGAGATCCCTGTCTTTTCTGAAAACGCTGAACAATGAAAAAAGGAATTTCACTTAGGTAAAGGCAACCCATTTCCAAGCATCCTCAGCCGGTGCTGAGGCATTAAAACCCCTGAGAAAGTCACATCACTCTTGTTAGAATGAAGAACTGGGGCTCATACTCCTGACAAGCACATTGGGTATTCCATATTGCAACACTAGAGAGAGGAATCCATCGATTTCATGCTTCTGTCACCAGCAGCACATTGACACTGCTTGATGTGGCTGCTCGTGGAAGGAATGAGGTTTGTAACAGGCACCGTGCTTACCGCCCATGGAGTCATCACTGCACGGAGCCCATCACCTCATCTCCTGCTGACACGTCTCATTTTTGACCTACATATAGGGTCATTTGGGAAGAAGGTCTTGGGCAGAGTTATCTTGCAATAGGTGAACTTATTTCTGGAAGTAAATCAGACTACATTCTAGTCTCCCACAGAGATACCAGTAGCTCTTGCTCAACCTGCCTGAGGTCTACCAGAAGTAAAAAAATCACTAATCTGTAACAAAGAAATTTTCAAATACTAAGTTACCACTCATCCTAAACTACAATTTCCCTGCAAGAGGTGTGTAGGCTAGGAGAGGATGCTGCTTCTTTCACTTAGAGGCGACTATGAAACACTGTCAAGTTCTCCAGCTTCTAGAGCAGGCCTTTGCATCCCTCCAAAAGGCAAATTGCAAGTCACAAATATTTCTTTTGCTTGAACACTGTCTCTGAAAGTGGAGTCAAGTGAACTCTTGTCTGTAGGCTATCTTCACTAGAAGAATATATAATTTACATGCTACATTTACACTTCAGCATCATTAAGTGGTTCAAAACAACTATTTCCTCTCACAATGGAACATTTTAGTGATATTTTTATCTTTGGGGACCATTAAATTAGTCAAAGACAGTGTAAGGTAGTAGTAGGATGCTTACTTGGTAGGTTTAGCAGTAGGATGCTTACTTGGTAGGTTTATGTGCCCACAGCCACACTTAATTCAGGAGCAACATTATGTTTTTTCAGGTTTACCAGAGTGCAGGGGATGAAGTTGTAAGCTTTGCTGTAGGTAACTGTCATCTCTCAGTCTAAGGGGAGAACCTGCTGTGCTATCACACTCTTCTCATCGCAACTGTAGCCTTTAATAACTATCATTGCCCTGGAGACAGACCTACAGAACAGAGGAGCTGTGCTCTGAAGCTTCAGACCTCCCAGCTGAGGCCCAAACCACCTTCCCACTGGTGTAAACGTTTCACCTATTCATAAAAGCCACATGACAATTAAGACTTAATGGGGAGGGAGGAGGAGTAGCAAAAGGAAAAATTTCATTGACTTTGCTTATCATGTTTATACATGATTATTAAACCAAAAATTTGAAGTCTGCTTTTCACAGGAGTTACAGAAGGCACATTGTAAAAGAAAACTGATAAAATATAGTATCAACAAGGAAAAAAACCACTAGGTAGTGGTAAGTAATCACAAAACCCATTGTGATATACTCTTTCATGATACTCTGTCATTGCTGGAGTCAGCGTATCAAAATTTACAGGATTTATGACCATGTAAACCAATTTTCCTTGAACAAAAAAGGTGTTTCCTTACAGCAATATTTTAAATCCAGGAAAACACCTTATTTGGTAAACAGACACCACAATTATTAGATTTTTATCATTCAAGATAAACATAAATGGTTACTACACGTTTCACATATCTGACAGTGGAATTACTTCTTTTTAACTTAAAATGAATTCATTCCTGTATTTACTCACACCCCAAGAAATAGGTCAATCATCAGAGACGCTCTGTGCATTAAAGCAAATAAGGGGGGGGGGTGTTATTATCTTAGGGGGCAATCTTTAAGAAAAATTGATATACTAAACAAAATACAGTCTACCACAGAAAATGTTTACTGCCTCTTAACTGACCTTCTTGAGCAGTTGGAACCATCCAGGTTGTGGTAGCAGTTGCCTTTTTAACACTTTCCATCTCAGTTTCATCTGTAATCACTTCCAGGGCCCCAAATTCATTCACTCTAAACTGTAAGACAAAACAAATGGCAAATAGTAAAAAGTTACTAATACTCTCTTATGACGCGTTCACCAAGATAGTTTTTACATGGTGTCCTCACCATATTATCTAATTTCTACATGCTTCTGCTTATCCTCAAGGAATTAGAAACAAGCCTTTCTTGTTTCTTTCAAGCAGAATGAGAAGTCATTTTGTTATTGAAAAATATTAATTTCCAACAGATACTGATAAAGATGCCTCCACACACAGATCGATATCTAACTTACACACGAGAATCAAAAAATCAGCACCAGAAATTCATGGGAAAATCTCCTAACCATATGCTTTTCATTGCCAGCAAAATAATGTGCTCCAGTCACTGAGTATTTTTGTTGACGAAAAGGGAACTGAACGTCAAATACAAATGCTTCACAGAAATTTCAGCATCCTCTGAAAACACGGTACTTCTCTGCTGTAAAGTGCACATAAACAAACATCTCAAGGCAGTTTATGAGCTGTTTAATTACACACTGAACGTGGTATTACTGTCAGCCAGAAGCAAGGCTCAACAATACCCCACATGCTGTGCTTACACGGGAGCACCGGGAGTTCCATCCATCCTGCTGCCAGCAGAAACACATCTTCCAAATGCTGTAATGATTACAGCGCTACCAGATGAAAATAAAGTTCAGCTTCCCAGTGTACTTGGTTTGCAGGACCAGCCGGTTACATGGAACTGAAGGCTGCATTTTGTCCATCTAAAGGGCGAAGGGGTGTCGCTCTCCAAGCTCTGCCACAGAGGACAGGTCTCCGGCAGTGAGGTGCTCCCACAGGTCAACAGGAAAAATTATACCTGAGAGAGTCTTTCAAAGCTCCCCAGCACCCACCTGTGAGAATAGGCCTTTGGGGCAGCAGAGAAGCCTGTTTCTGTTGCTCTGGTCAGGCAACTTTACCTTGGGAAAATGAGATGGGCAACAATTGCAGTTGATCTCTGTGCCTCCAGAGGCTGCAGGATGAATCACTCCCACTCGCTTTGGACCCTGTTGTGGTATAATACTGAAAATAAGCCGTTCTGACTGAAAGCAAAGCTGAACCCCATGACGTACATACCACAACAGCGTGCTTTCACTAATACAGTCCTTCCACCCTCAGCATTTGTGAAGAGCCTCCAGGTCCTACGGAATGCAAGCAGCTCAGTGGAGAGGAAGAAGAGGAAGACTTCACACAGTCCTATTACTTCTGGAGCCAAGATTTTGACTGGTGATCAGCTACACTCATAATAGATAACCCAAGTGTGGACAAATGCACTAACATCTCACTCCAGTGTGGTGGATGTAACTCCAGTTTGTGGACAGACACATAGTTCGACCCAAGCAAGAGCAGTGGAGTTCCACTCAGAAGAGGATTCCCGTGTCTTACAGCTGACTTAGGCTCCTACTTCGGCTAAGCTCATTTTTGCTGCTGGTGCTTTGCTATCACTGCACAAGATGGATGCCAGAGGGAACCTTCTCCTTGCTTCCCAGGGCTCTAACTGTGCAGCAGTGCTGATGCCCACCAACCCACAGGTCACAGGGATGCTCCTAACCAGCTTCTGGAAACACTCTCCTGCACCCTCATACACCACCATAGAATGGTTCAGGTTGGACGGGACCTTAAAGACCATCCAGTCCCAACCCCCTGCCCTGGGTAGGGACACCTCCCACCAGACCAGGTTGCTCCAAGCCCCATCCAGCCTGGCCTTGAACTCCCCCCTCCTCCAGGCAGCCACAGCTTCTCTGGGCAACCTGTTCCAGTGTCTCACCACCCTCACAGCAAAGAACTTCTTACCAATACCTCATCTAAATCTCCCCTCTTTCAATTTAAAAGCGTTACCCCTCATCCTATGGCTCCACTCCCTCACAAAGAGTCCCTCTCTGGACTCTCAGGATCTCTCCTGGAGCCCCTTTAGGGACTGGAAGGGGCTCTAAGGTCTCTCTGGGGCCTTCTCTTCTCCAGACTAAACCCCTCCAACACCCTCAGCCTGTCAATCAGCCAGAATGTCTGTACACTGAAGGTATTTCTGAAGGTATATCCCAATTAATACCTGCGATATTCCTGCATGATCTGACTGACATTCAGCCCTGGCACTATACACAGGTTCCTCCTCCACCGGGGCCTGCAGTGGCAAACCAGGACGTCACCCTCAGTTACCTGCCGGCCCTTCTGCCTTCAGAGGGCCGACTGACAGGCCACAAGTGAGGGAAAATGGATGCCTGCAGGGAAGGCTGGGCCCAGCTACCCTTTCACTGGAGGCTGCTCACGGCAGAGAAGAGCCAAACCCTGAAGGATGGAATTCTCCAGAAGCCAGGCCACCACGCTGAGCTGGTATCAGCCATGGAGAACAACCACTTGCCACGGCCTTCACGACAACGCTACCAGGCCGGCCACCCCACGGGACCCCTGCATTTCCTGGTTCTGCCCTCAGCCTGGCCTCCAGCTCCTCCTCGGACACAATCTTGTAGCAGATATGTCTGCTTTCACCCTCTGCTTCCCCAGCCTCAGGTACCTCGGCTGGGCGCGCTGAGCTCTCCACAGCTCAGCCAGAGAAACGCCTCAGACGTGGGGAGTCATCCTCTGGTTTTAGCCGGGAAGGAAAGGCAACAACAACAAAAAAACATCCCTGTGACAGAGTTTAATTGCTGAAAAAGGGGATAAAGAGATGTAGAGAGCAACCTGCTGCACAAAGCCATCACAGGATAGAAGCTGGCAAAGCAATGCGCCAACTAGTGACTGCTGCTGAATGCATGACAAAAAGGAATCTAGACTAACAGTAGTTTATGCGTCCATGAAAATATTCAACGCTTTCAGAAGCCTCTTCTACCCAGATAGTAGGTGACAACAAAAAAAACAAAGGTAAGTGTTCAGTCATAATATTTCCTCTACTTTGTGGTGTTTTGTATAGCCAGAACAGTCCCCACATACATTTCCCTAGGTGTCCCGCCAGTCTGGTGATACAGACAAGGAAACGGTGCCATTGAGCCACCTTCTGAGGACAGATCAATAGCTTTCTGAAGTAAAAAATTGTTACTAAGTTACCAAACTCCTTAAGTAAATATATACATTTGCATTGGATGAAGGGATTTTCCTTAAACCTGTCTTCATTAGAGCAAACACTAAAACTCCCACTGATGGAAACAAAGTCAGGTCATTATCAAGTACTTTTAAAATAATCTCACAAAGATGCCTGATTTTTGTCACTTCAGTGTTTGAAAGAGAATAAATTATGAAGTTCGTTGGGTGTGAATTTAATCCACTTGACTTTTGCCAAGTGCCTCTGCAAATTTTAAGTAACCTCTTAAGAAGACAACCCTCTATCCCACCCAGAGAAACCACTGGTCTTAAAAGGTCAGGAGGCAAAGAAGAAGAAGAGAAAGAAACCTCAGCAGCTTTCATAAGCAAATCCACAGCAAGATAAACAGAATATAACATTTAGATCAAAAATTTAAATTTTGAAGTTTCATGTGCAGGTAAGCAAGAATGGCAAAAATACACATTTTCAAGATGCTGCAGTTCTTTTAGCACAAATGTATGATAAACTGAGTTGGCAAGAGGAGTCCAGGTATTAGCGGGCAAATACACAACACAGAACATACTTAGCTGCCTTGTTTAGCAGTTTCCACAGGGATCAAAAGGGACCTGAACAGCAACTTCCATCTAAACATCACTGGAGATTCCTTCCCCTCAGAGCTGAGATACTTTTTCACATTCTCAGGAAACAATGCCCTGATACACCAGAACTTCAGTTTATACCAGAACTTCAGTTCAGCTAATTTAATCCCCAGGAACATTTTCATATTCATTCAAGAAATAAAGAACACATTAAGGGAAATCAAGGTTTAAAAAAATAATGATCAAACATTATGAGTACTTCCTGAGCCATTTCTGTCCGTCCACATACTAAGTTTTTCAACAGGGATCAAAACTGCTATCATTTTCTTTTAAATGAAATTGCATTGAAATTTACACAGGACTGGACCAAGTATAGTAAGTCACTGAGATGAAGCCTTTCTTTATTGTAGGCAATAGTATCACACAAGTATTTCATAAATGTTTCCAGCTGCAATGGAGAAGCAGCCAGATTTTCTGTTACCAGTGCCTCTATTGAAAGCCCGTTCCCGAATTTCCTTCTCAAAAAAGCCTTCTTCTAACTCTCCATTTGCATCTATTCACAGTCAGTTCATAGCCATTTGCTCTTCTATTGGGAAGAAATATACACAATCGAGTTTCAGACTAAGTCCCTGCTGTCGCGTGTGTCTAATTCAGAGCAACAAAGATCAGACTCTCCGTTTGCCATTACTTGTGCCCTTTTAAGAATGAACAAGATCTCATCAGTACTGATAGAGATCAAATCAGAATAAAGGCCACTATTGTTTTGTACAAGGTAAAAACATTATTTGGGAGAGCAGGCAGAAATAACAAGGAAGAAAAGGGAGCGACAACTGAAGTGCAAAGGACGAAAAAGAAGAAAAAAGCCTTACACATCTTAATGCACGACATTAAAATAAATTAGAAAAACCAGCCAACACTACCATCTACTGGGCAAGGTAAGGACAAAGAGTGCATAGCAATAAATGCAGTTGTTGCTACATTCTGACAGTAATATCAGGAGTAAAACTTATCTTGACTACACAACACTGACCACGGACTAGCTCAGAATAAACCTGGAAAATTTATATCATCCAAAGTGAAAATAAATGGAGCAAATGTTCTTCATGCCTATGACATAACTAAACAGAGTTACACAGCAGTCTGTCAAGAGGGCCCATGCCTTAGGACTCCAGGGATAAAAGCCAAAGGACTACACTCAGATCTCTGGTCAGTGAACAGTTATCATCATTCTTCACTTTAATCACAGGGATTTCAGACTGTGAAATCAGAGCCTTTCTGGCACCTTACAGCTCCCCCTCCCTTTAAAGCAAAGGAAGCACCTAGAGACACTGCATTGTCCAACCACATCCTGCTACACGCTAAACCACTTCTTACATATTATTTAAGTTGAATAAGTTAGTAAATGCCAGAACTTGCCCATTCAACCATTCTCCTCTCCTGTGTGTGTGAGATACAGGCTTTACATGCACGATCACATACTATTTTTTCCACGGAACCCCTGCCCCAGGCAGGGGCCAGATAGCATTCAGAAAATGAGGCAGCTGGTGTGTATTTTTATATTCTTTCTTCAAGCAGTAAAGCCAGGCTTATTTACTCTACACAGTTGGAAAGTAGAATGACTGTTTATTTTCTTTAAAAAAAAAAAAATCAACACAGAAATAACAAAGAGCAAGTATCTAAAAAAGCTTTAGGCGCTCTAGCAATTACTGTTACCGTGCAGCGCAAAGTAATTCCTGAAACAAAACCTCTGTTCTCAGCCACTTACAAAGGAAAATAGAAATATCTCTTTCCTAGCTCTTCACCTTTCTGCTCCCAGCTCATTTCAAAGCACTCAGTAAGTACACAACCCCCGACGCTTGCCTGGGCACAGAATTTTGGCTCTTTCAGGGATGTGGAAGGGGAATATGTCCCCACACCTGGCTGCTCCCCTTCTTTAATGCTGAGAAGGGGACGCATGTCTGCATGCTCCTGCTCTGGCAACTACAGCAAAAGACAACTTAAATAGGATCACAGACCATTTAAGGCTCCCTAAATCATAATCAGCCGACATTAAATTCCACACCACGACCAAGGGGCAGGGCCAGACCCTCTCTCGCTCTTGCTGTCAGCAAGGAAGTCAAGCACTGCAAGCAACCTTCGATTGATTCCAATGCTGCATCAGTAACGCTGCAATAGGCTAATCCTGAATTAACGAAGAAGAGAGGACAATTTGCATCCAAAAGGAAAGGGTTGGTTGTTTTGTTCCTATCTGGGCAGGCACAAGCAGGAAAGGATTACTATCAAATTACACAACCTTCCAAAACAAAATAAAAAGAAAAGAATAGGCACGTTCTCTCATCACTTCTGAACTGAAAACTTAGGTACCACCAGAAAAAAATATACCCTTAGCAAGAGAGACCAACATTTCCCCAGCAAAATGCTGATACTTCAGTCTCGTCTGCAGTAACGTTTACCTACTTTATTCTTAGACACTCCTCAGGCTCCTCCACCCCGAGCACTCAGGAATTATCATAGTCCCAGACGGCTTCTCAATGATTTCTCTCCACGGCAAACTCAGTCTGCATTATTATCTCCGATTGAGTAGGAAACTGCAGCTGAACAGACTTTCTTAAGGTGACACATAAATCAGCGGCAGAGCCACAAGCCACGGCCTGCCAAGACGACGCTTATTGATCCAGAAGTTGACCTACAAAGCAACCCCGGCTCCCAATTATTTCGGCCAGCAAATTTCTAAATACCAAAGGCTAATGCCTCATGGGGAACCCAAGTGAGTGACAAATAAAATAAAAAATAAAAAAAGAATGGCTACTTGCCAAAGTCTGGTTCCAGCGAGTCATTCAGCACCACACAGGAAGGCTGGGGCAGAAGCAAGCGCAGTGCTACGCTTTCCTGTGTGGGATTTACCTGCACTAATCACAAAACTATTCCTTTTTCCTTCCTGAAATCCTTTGCCCAGTTATTTACAAGTCTAACAGCACCTACAGCAAACGACACAGTAGATTTTGGGGTAAAACAGCATGCAACCACTTAAGTGGAGACTCTACCATGACTACATATGAGGAAGCCCAATTAAAGATCCAAAAGTAAACTTAATTCCAGCATTTCTTGACTTCGGAGTTTTAGCAATTTTAACAGTAAAATTTCCTTTTTGGTCTTTTTTTTTTTTCCTAATAAAATAAAACCATTTTAAGACAAGGCAAAGTTTTAAAACAGAAATCAATGGCAATGGAGCACAGCGTGAGCTAATTAATTCCATTAGATTACAACAGAAGAAAGTTACTTCCACGTGGAAAAGACCAGGCCACTAAGTCCATCTGCTGGGGCTCACACGTGGTGGGAGGTGGTCTGTTCTGCCCTGTTTTCTCCACCCTGCACTACCCCTTACCAGCTGCCCCGAAGGGAATCTGTCTTCCCTCTGGAATAACACCTCCCTGGTGGAGACAGTGATTTAGCCGGTTCCCGGTAGTCACATTTCCCACGGACGTTCTTAGGGACTGTCCCCCAAGAGGGAAATGCCTCCCCGCATCCAGTGCAGCACATGCCACTGCGGGAGGACAGAAATAGCTTTGCACTAAAAAAAAAAATCAAAAAAAAAAATATCACTGTACTTAGTGACTGCCTGAGACACCACCAGTGTTCCTGATTATAATCAAGTGAGAAGGAAAAAAAAAAAAAAAAGTTGTTTTCAAAATGTTAATTATCTGGAGCAAAGCTGACTGCAATTCCACAACGGGCAGGGGGAAGGATGCACTTTACTGCCTTGAGTTGCTGCTCCTGTGCATCCCAAAACACAGCCCCGTGAATCACCGTCACCTTTCTACAGCGCAGCTGGAAATGAGCACCACTGACCACTATCCCACCACTCTCAGTCCTCTATTATACCTGACTTCCTACCATATCAACTGCCTAGATTTATTTACAGCTTAATATCTTCATCATCCAATTTATTTGGGGTTTTTTTTTTTTTTCCCACTCAAGCACAATTTGCAAGCTGGAAATAATGACCAAAATTCCGTCCGTGCAGTATGTAACAGCTCACTTCCCAAACACAAGTACTAGAAAACTCATTACCAAGTACTTCATAAACTTCTGTCACTGCAGTAGGAAGTGACTGTAAATTATTACAGCTTTTCCAATTTAATGAGTACATTTAAATCTTGAAGTGATGGTGTTACTGCCTGCACTCGGCACAGAGATTTAAAAAAAAAAAAATAAAGAGGAGGAAAAAAGAAGAGTATTTCACATTTATATTCACACCATGCAGAGTAACTGGTAAGCAATGATGTTTTTCAGATGAGCATACATTACTTAGCCTGCCACATGAAGGCATTCTGTAATTTGTAAAATATTTTAAACTCTACTGGAATTCAAGTTTTCTGTTTTATTTAAACATCTTGAAAGAACTAATATACAATGCTAAAATTTTTGTTCTCAGTCTTCAGTGCATCACAGCATACAATTTTTAATTCTCCCTATCCCCTGTATAATTTGAAATTCTAGCGTTTTCCACAACCCCTCACTATTTATCTGTCACACAGCAGCATTCAAAGCAGCGTTCAAGAAGAATTAACTATTTTATGACTGGTTTTGCTAAACAGTATTAACAAAATCTGTATGAATGTATTTCCACAGCCTTTTGTCGGGTGATGAAAATGCAACAATTAACACCGCTCAAAGCAGTTTCAACCATTTGATGCTACTTACAATAGGATTTTTTCCAGCTTTTATTCATAGAGGAACTTAAAGTCACAAAAATGAAGTGGTTCTTAAAAAAAAAAACAACCAGTTGCTCAGATATTCTTGCCTGGTGATCTGAGGAGGCTGGATATTAATACAGCACACAAGAAAAGAGGTTTCTTAAGAAATGTAAAAATAAGCATGAAACTTCATCATGGAAGCAATAAAGAAAAGCAAGTGCCATATGACTTACAGGCCTAAAAATAAGGACTCTGAGTAGGTAACTCCCCAAAACTTCAGTATTAAAAAGCAGCATTTCAACATTTGGGTAGACGTTTAACTCAAAGCATGCTCACACAATACAGTTTACCAAAATGAGTGTTCAAAGACAATTTTCCCCTATGTTTTATGGAGACAAACAACTAAATGTGGGAATGTAAGCAATACATTGTCTGCAATGAACAGCTCAGGTATTGCTTATTATTTATCATTTTTTAAAAAGAAGGCATTCTAATATATTATAAAGCTGTAAAAACAGACTCTTTGGATTTGTGCATCTTGCCACTATGCCGTTCTTACCAGATCTTTCAATTTCATTTCAATGTAAATACATGGCAATTGTTTGGTATCTTCAGTGGAACAATCTACTATAATTTTTTAAAGACACACATGAGCTTACAAGAAGTAACTGCTCTGTAAAGGCATTTTCTTTCCGATCAGGACACAGTATTAGAATAGTCATTTATCAGGACAGTCCAGGTAAACCACCTGCATTAACCCTTTTCTGAGAATTCCACAAAGAGCAGAACGTATCTTCCACGATCACAATTAGAGTTTCAAGGGATTGTCACCCTTTTGACCATCAGCATTTAGAAGCAGCCCTGAAAAAAATGAGTTGTTACAATTATCTCAAAAGCTTAAAAATCCTTACTATTTTAAGACCTCGAATTGTTTTGGGATCTATAGAAAGGCCTAGTCTTTCACTAAGTCTTGATGCTCCCTGATCCAGTGAGTTCCTCGGGCTGATTCTGCATTGTTAGAAAAATATTCTTCCTTCAGTCAGTGTCAGAATGGCTCCATTTCGATTCCACCCAATAATCCCTTGCTTTTGTATTTAAAAAAACAGAACGAGCTGCCTGGCCAATTCTCTTCGTATCTTTCGTCATTCCAGGTACACTACCGTCGCACCTCTGACTGTGTCTTCCCTAATGCCTGGACCAAAGAAGGAATCTCTGTCCAAAAATCAAACACCTGACTGTCTACAAATAAAAATAAAAAGTAATAAAAATAAACCCAGAAGAGCAAGCTTCAAATGAAGCTCCTGCTTTCCTGAACAAGACACAGTTATGAATCTTCTTACATGACTTCTTGAAGCTACCCTCAGCTACACCTCCCAGTCCCTTCCCTCACTTTGTAGGGAAGCTTTCCCATTCCTCTACTAATTAATTCCTTTACTAATTAACCAAACCTTTGCTTTGGTTTTGTTTCTTTTGGCATGGCGTAACCAGAACTGAGCAAAGCACGTACCAGTGATTTATATGAGATTATTGTATTTTGCTGCACCGTTCCCTTTTGTATTCCTCAAACATTTCAGTATTGTGTTGGCTTTTCACACGCTGTTACCTATTAAAATAAAATGGATTTTTTTAAAGCCTAGACTTTTTAAAAAAAAATACAGAACTGGTCAGGGATGTGGAGGCTGATGACAGCCTGGGCAGCAGTGACCATGAGACGGTGAAGTCTGAAATCCCGAAAGAAGTGAGCAAAGCAAATACTGAAACAGCAGCCCTGGACTTCAGGAGAGAGAGTTTTTGGCTTGTTCACAGACCTGCTTGGCAGGATCTCACAGGGTAAATGGTCCCAGGGGATCTGGGTGTCTCTCCAGGGACCTCACACCAGGAGAAGGATGCATGCCAACATGCTGGAAGTCGAGCAGATGTGGATGGAGGCCAACATGAATGAAGTAGGGACTCCTGACTTCATTCACATGGAAAAGGACGTTCACAGAATTGAAACTGGGGAAACATTACCCAGAGAATGTATATAGTGATATTGCTGTAGTGTACAATGACGGAATTCGGAAACCCAAAGCTCACCTGGGGAAGAAACTAAAGGCAACAAGAAAGGCTTCTATATGTGTATAGGCTGAAAAGCAAATCGCCAAATTGGACAGAGCAGCTGATAAACTGAAGGAAAGGTTTGCTAATCAGAAAGACATCAACGCGCTGAAGAAACAGGCTAAGAAGATCTCATGAAGCTCTACAAAAGCATCGCCCTGCACCTGGGATGGAGCCCAGTTACACCAGTAGAGCCCGGGGACTGACTACCTGAAAGCAGCTTTGCAGAAGAAGGCCTATGAGAAGAAGAACATGAGCCAGCAAAGGTGGCCACAGGCATCCAGGGGCTGCTTCAGCAAGAGGGCAACCAGCAGCTTGAGGGAACTGACTGTTCCCATCCTTAAAATACTGATGGGACCATACACAGACTATGGTGTCCATCACAAGAAAGACGACGACACGGTGCAGAAAGTCCAGCAGATGTCCCCCAAAAACAAGTAGGGGCTGTAGCAGTTGACCACAAGATGCAAGGAGAAGCTGAGAGAACTCGCTTGCTCAGTATTAAGAGGAGAGGTTTCACTACTGTCTTCCAGTAGTCAATGGGAGGATATAGAGGGGATGGCTCTGGACAAGAGGCAAGAAGCACAAGCTGCAAAAGGGGAAATTCCAACTGAGTATCAGTAAAATGAAAAAATCACTATTGAGGGTGGCCAACGCTGGAACAGGTTGCTCAAAGAGATGGTGGTTTCTCCAACCCTGGAGAGAACCAGATCTCTATTGGACATGGCCCTGAGCAACCTGGTCCAAGTCAGTCTGAGGCCTGGGGTGGTCCTTTCCAAAGAAAGGTACTC
The DNA here is from genome assembly GCA_033628505.1 of Tringa tobata. Classification (NCBI taxonomy): domain Eukaryota; kingdom Metazoa; phylum Chordata; class Aves; order Charadriiformes; family Scolopacidae; genus Tringa; species Tringa tobata. The sequence continues at coordinate 416,536 of JAHREE010000237.1, forward strand.
TGTGAGTCTATCCTATCACTAAAAAAACCCTGAAACACCACAAACCCATACTCACAGCATCTGTATCCCAAATTTCAAACAATTTTTGACCCTTTACTTCAGCAACAGAAATTGCAACAGGCACATGGGATATAAAGTTCTTTTAAAAAATACATGTTTTCTAATTAATTTGTGAGGTTACATTCAAAAAATAAACTCCGAGAAAACCTCATCAATGCTAGTCTAAAAAGAATTATGCAAAAATACTGACTATAATTAATAGGAAATAAGTGCAATATAGAAACTGTATTTTTAGCTGACACAGCAGAGAACATCTTCTGAGGACGTAATAAAAAGTATCAGAAAAAATACATAAAATATTTTGAAAACAAAATATTTTTTTTATAATTTACTTCATTAACTATAAGTAGTGTGAAAAATGTAATTAAAAGTACTATTCCAATATAATTCAAATTTCTAAACGATACCAAGCTCAGAAGCACTCCCTTTATTCATTTTTCTAGGTGCTCACCTAACAAAAGCTAAGCAAAAAATAAACTATTTTTAGAAATTAAAAGAACTAAGAATACGAGACCATGAGAGTCAGCGTCAGTGTAAAGCTTCTTAGTGAGACAGTGACATAATGCTCAAAGTGGACTGAATTTTCACCCTTAACTTCTGAGATTTCTTTTGGGTTTTGTGCCCTTGATTGCTGTCGATACATTGAGGCGGCGCTAATTTACACCACATCGACAGAGGTGGACGCCGGCACCAGAAACTGCATCAAGGAACTACAGAGAGAAGAGCTACCAGGCTACCATCTCTTAACTCCCAGCTGCAGATCCATGTTTTATTCATAAGAGCAGATACCTACACACCAGCTCGTGAAATGCGTTCTTTTGGCCTTTTAACATTTTTATTTCGCTTATTAACCAAAAAAAAAAAAAAAAAAAAAAAAAAGACACATCTTACCTTTAGGTCACTTCCTGGCAAAGTACCTATGCCATCCTTCCAGTCCATAGCACTAAATACATCAAACTCTTGACCATTTCCACTAGAGGCAGATTCATTCATGATGCATGTACTGAAATTAAAAAAATAGTAAAAAAAAAAAAATATTTAATGTGAAAATGCTGTAACTGGTTTATCCGGTATATCATCGGACATTTCTTCAAACCCACTTCATCGATTAGTATCAAATTTAGGGCTACAAAGATGATGAGGGGCCTGGAGCATCTCTCTGATGAGGAAAGGCTGAGGGACTTGGGGCTTTTTAGTCTGGAGAAGAGAAGGCTGAGGGGGGATCTGATCAACACCTATAAATACTCAAAGGGTGGGTGTCAGGAGGATGGGGCCAGTCTTTTTTCAGTGGTGCCCAGGGACAGGACAAGAGGAAATGGGTGCAAACTTAAACATACGGAACTCCACCTAAAGATGAGGAGGAACTTCTTTGCTGTGAGGGTGGCAGAGCCCTGGCAGAGGCTGCCCAGAGAGGTGGTGGAATCTCCTTCTCTGGAGACATTTCAAACCCGCCTGGACCTGTTCCTGTGGGACCTGCTCTGGATGGACCTGCTCTGGCAGGGGGTTGGAGGAGATGATCTCCAGAGGTCCCTTCCAACCCCATATCATTCTGTGATTCTGTGAAATGCTTCCCTCAGCACACTGGTAATGGGGCCAACTGTGACAATGATGATAATATACAGTAATGTAATAAAACCAAGGTGAAATATTTGGAAAACCTTTAAAAATAAAAGCTGTTTTACACAGTAGGAGGCTGTTAATGAGGCCATATTGGAGAGAAATGGAAAACCTCAAACCACAAATAAATTGACATGGGGAAAACACAGTTCAAGTGCACCCAAGAAAAGGAGTTGTCCTGGGGAAGGACAGACATGAGAGCACGCCTAAAATAAATATGTTAACCACGGATTAACAGAACTGCTTTTCCTTAACATCGGGTAACACGCTGATGTGGCTGCTTCACCCAAGGGGAAATTAAAGTTTCAAAACCAATTTGAAACTGCCTTTCGTTTTCACCCTCACCCAAACATTCCTCGTCTGTTTCCATACAGTTTCACTACGTTTTGATTTGCATTTGTAAAACTTATTTCCAAGTAGAGACACACACATACACCAGAGAAAGCCGCTGCTTTGCAAGACTTCATTTTACTGTGTCCCTCTGTTTCAGAACAGCGGAAGGAGAGGAGAGAATATTTATCTTCAGAAACGGCGGATTTGGACATCCTCTTCTGAGGTAAGAGTTTATCCCAAATAACCTGCATGAGCAACTGATGCATAATAACACTTGCCACTGAGCCCTCCCTGGCTTTGGCCAGCGCTTGTCGCTGCCACAAAGATGGCACCAGTTGCCCCGAACCACCAAATTCCTCCTCTCCGCTTCTCACAAACCCTGGAATCTTTAAATCTGTGGCCTGGCACCAAATTTACTATTTGTTCCATGCGAAATCTGACTCATTCCTTTTCTTTCCGAAGAACTTCTGCCCTGTGTCTGGCAGCCAAAACAATCTGTGGCAAAATTAGCTCTGTCTCTGGTTTGTGAACTATTAGCAAAAGCTCACCCTTTCTCAAATTTACACTTTCTGAACTCACTTACAAACACTTTCTAAGCCTCATGCTCGCCTGCAGAACTGCAACTTTTGCTGCAAGTATCAGTATTTGAAATTCAAACAGGTAGAGAGCTTCCTCAGTTTTCCAAAGTCTCATTTCTAACTTAGGTCCCACTCCCAAAATTTGCAAATATCTATTAATGCTCTCTGGAAATCTGGAATTTCCACAAAAAAAAAAAAAAACACCTGAGTGGTATTTGCTCACACACAGATAACAGAAAAATATGCAAACGAAGCAGAAGTATTCAGGTCATCCAGAAGCTTTTTACTGAAAGTTTGAGGAGAAAAATGCTTCACCGGTTAACTCTGTTGTGTGAAAAATAAATTAATCTGCATTTTTTTATCAGAAAAATTCTATCAATCACTGTAACACACCACTACAGACAGATACTACTCTGGGTTTGGGTTTGCAATGTGGACTCCTTGTATTTCTTTAGTTTCCTCCTCATTTCTAGCAGAACTCTTTAAAACCCTGAGCAACACCTTACTCCACGAGTACTTCTGTGACACTACACCCGCTACACACCACCACTGGGTAACAGGAGCTGGACCCCCGCCAGTAACCACTACTGAGGGTGAAAGCCTTGGCATTCCCTTCTTTTCCTTGAGAAAACGTCATCTGTTTCACATGGCAAGTTTCAAGTAAGAACCACATGATTCGGTGTGTCTTCTCCATCCCTAATTTCAGCACTCCTCCATGAGAAAATATTGAAAACCATGCTGTCATTGCAAATAAAATTCATCTAAAAATATGTCAATAAATCTAAACAAATTCAGTGCAAACTGAGAAATCCCCCAAAGCCATAGGACTGTATCTTTTTAGATCACTCCTGGGCAAAATCCCCCACCTCTCCTACCTGAGGGCAACTCCTGCAACACAACCTGGACCATACCGACCTTCCAGTACCTGAAGGGGGCTCCAGGAGAGATGGGGAGGGACTCTGGATCAGGTAATGCAGTGACAGGACGAGGAGTAATAGTTTTAAATTGAAGGAGGGGAGATTGAGATGAGATACTAAAAAGAAGTTCTTTGCTGTGAGGGTGGTGAGAGCCTGGAACAGGTTGCCCAGAGAAGCTGTGGCTGCCCCATCCCTGGGGGGCTTCAAGGCCAGGCTGGATGGGGCTTGGAGCAACCTGGTCTGGTGGGAGGTGTCCCTGCCCAGGGCAGGGGGGTGGAACTGGACGATCCTTAAGGTCCTTTCTAATCTGAGCCATTCTATGATTCTCTCTGACCCGACAGTGCCACTGGTGTTACAGACACACTCTGTAACAGAATCCCTTGGGAAAAAAAATGACATGGGGGAAAAAAAAATAATCTTAGAACCCAGCCTACTCAGGCAGGATGTAAACTGTGAAAGTAAAAAAATAAATATAAATTGGTAACAGAATTGTTGAAGGCATATTTCTCTCAAGAAAACACACACATTTTAGGTTAATTACACCTCACAAAGTTTCCTGAGGTAACAAATCAGCAATAACAATACATTCTATTGTTTGATAAGGTATTCATTATTGTTTACCTTTTGAAATTAACTCCCCATCAAAAGGCACAATCTGTACTTTTAAATTCTGCGGCCTTCAGAAGTGTTCTTAGTGAGGATTAAAAGGTCACAGGGCAACACAGACAGAAATTAATTTACCAAAAGGAATTATATTTAAGAAATTATCTGTTTCCAGCTTTGCTGAGTTTGAACAGATGAAAGACTGGGCTATATCCCTCTACTAATGGTAATACGGAGGAGATAGAGACCAATTGAATTGTTACAGCAATGAGGTACTAAAAAAGGATGAAATCATTGCAATCTATACATCTAAACCACAAAACAAACAAAACTACAGAATGTCTTATCTACTTATTTTTGGTTGTAAAGCTCTGATGTAGTTCTTTGTACTAGTATAACTCCTTCCATAACGATTTCATTTGCTATCGTTCCTGTTGCTCCACTTCCCAAACAGCAGTAAAAATACTAGACGAATAAGGAGCAAGATAACTAAAGCACTATCCCCGTGCCTGTCACCAAATGCCATCTAATGTGAAGAAAAGGACGCAATAGTAAGAAGCTGGAGGTGTCATCTTCCAAAAGCATCCCCCAAATCCACTGTTAGGGCTGTAACTATCCCAGACTTCCCAGCCATAAGCTATAACATCTAGAGGAGCATGCTGCACGTTAATATTTCAACATTAACTTTGGTTTTAGACATATGGAATAAATTCACTAAAATAAGCAAGCATGTAAGATAAGATCAGACGCATCCTTTGGAAAAAACCTTCATTTTTACCAACTGGTTCAACAATAAAGGAGTACCTTGCAGAGGAGAGATTTAATGAGAATAAGAGCACTAAAAATGGGATAGTTTCATCTGGTGAAAGACTCTCTAAAGCTGTAAAGCAAAGAAACAGGAGAGAATATATCAATTAAACATTTCAAAATAATTACAGGGTTATGTAGGGAACACATCAAAAAGTCTAGTACAAGGGCTCCTTCTTTCAGTCAGTGCTTAAAAAAACTACCTGACACCTACCCAAATGTTGAAAAATCTAAGATGCCACCTGTGAAGCGTCCATATGATTTCAAGACGGGGACAGGAGGGAGAGATGTCAGCAGCAAAGCCACCAGGCAGGACTGCCAGATTGTCACACACAGCCTGTCTGCGACAGCCTGGGAAATAAAGTTCATTTTCCTTTTATGTATCCCTGGGCATTTTTACTTTGACTTCTGTGGGTTTCTGTAGCCACCATGACAGATCTGCCCTATGCTCTGGTCCTCTCCCCAGAGCCAAGCCCTGGTCCCTCTTCCCGGCTGGGCTGGGTGACACCAGCACTGATGGATGTTCAGAAGCCACAGAATGGTTCAGGTTGGGAGAGACCTTAAAGACCATCCAGTTCCAACCCCCTGCCCTGGGCAGGGACACCTCCCACCAGACCAGGTTGCTCCAAGCCCCATCCAGCCTGGCCTTGAACTCCTCCAGGGATGGGGCAGCCACAGCTTCTCTGGGCAACCTGTTCCAGGCTCTCACCACCCTCCTAAGAAATAATTTCTTCCTGAGATCTCATCTAAATCTCCCTTCTTTCAGTTTAAAACCGTTACCCCTCGTCCTATGGCTCCACTCCCTGATCAAGAGTCCCTCCCATCTCTCCTGGAGCCCCCTTTAGGAACTGGAAGGCCACTATAGGGTCTCCCAGAGCCTTCTCTTCTCCAGGCTGAACCATCCCAACTCTCCCAGCCTGTCCTCACTGCAGAGGGGCTCCAGCCCTCAGATCATTTTTGTGGCCTCCTCTGGCCCTGCTCCAACAGGTCCATGTCCTTCCTGTGCTGAGGACTCCAAAGCTGGACCCAGTGCTCCAGGTGGGGTCTCACCAGAGCAGAGTAGAGGGGCAGGATCACCTCCAATAAGTGACAAATAAAGGCAACAGGTGAGGTTTTTTTGTCCTAGCACCGTAGATGGTTACTTTGGACATCTCCAAGAAGGAGGCTGCTTGGCGTAGCACCCACAGGCTGAAGGGACACATTTAAAGCCACCGGGGCCAGTCCCGCTCTCCTCCTCGCAGCCCTCTCTCTGAGCTGGGTGCACCCCGCGCTCGTCTCTCTCTCTCTTTCTCACCCTTCATCTTTTTGCACCTGATTCTTCACTTGAAGAAAAACAACCACAACAGGAACGGCGCAGGAAACGGTAGAACGCTTTGAGGCAATCCACCACATTTTAATACCTACTTTGTTTTGCATCTGTTTAATGTTCAATTATTTTAACATTTCTTTAAAAGAAGCATCTGCAGATGACACGTTTCTTCCAAAATCCCATTTTTCATTGTTGAGAGACCCCTTTACTAGTTCTGCCCTGTTTCTATTCTGTGCACTGAAGAGCTGCTTCAGGGAATTTCACTGTTCTGCCTGTTGCTCATAAAGTTTATTACAAGTAAGTTATTTTAAAGGTGAGCTAAATAGCTTATATATATAGTCACAAAGGGGCCACAGCTTAAAATTCTTTGCCATTCTTAAAATCTGTAACAGAAAACGGACCAGATACCCCAGTGATGTTGCCAATTTAGCCTTATTTCCTCGTATTTCTACCTGTTGCTACTCTTGTGCCCGCTGGACTCCCCGAGCACACCGTGCGTGTGTTTGCTCCTGCTTCTCAACACAACAGCTCTGAACCTTAAAAGCCAAAATAGTGTTTCCTCTGCAACGCCTTCCCGACTCCTTTACTCCTGTCGTTGCCTGTGCAGCCCCGACTGGAGGTTTAACCTACTCAGGTACAAGACTCGAGACCCACAACTCTGAAATCCTGTCTCTTGATTTCCCTTCATTCCTTCAACCGGGTCCAGAAAGTTACAGAAAACTTCTGCTTTTCTTTATTTGTGCCTCCTTCCACCCCTTGTGCAGACACCTCCCGGAGAAGAGCCCCGACACGCCAAGTCTTCACACTGAACATCACCCGACCCGTTTCAAATCGTTATTTCTTACCCCAATTTATTCCGCATTCGCCCGAGCACTCCCTTTGTCTGACTCGTGCCCTCCTCTTCCTCTTCTGCTGCTTCTCAGCAGCTTCCATGAGCTCTGCTGTCCTTCAAAAAATAATTCACCACTTTCTAGCTCCTAAACGCACTAATCAGGTCATTGCATTTATAGACTTTCCCTCCTCTCCCCTTCATAAAGAGCTCGTGTCTCCCATCATGATGAGTGGTCCTACTACTGGAGCACTAATAAGCCACGACTACATACACACTGTCACTTTCTCCATGCCAGGTGGTCACTGGTCCCTCACACCCATCACTCACCATCATTCAGCCCATTTACCAGCACAATTAAAAACCCCAGAGTGAAAAAAAAACATGGAATGGCCCACAAAAAGCCAACCACCTCTCTCCACAGAAAAGGTGGAGAACAAGTCAGAGGGAAAGGACTCACCGCAGAACCATTTTCTTAAGTTATTAGAACTTTTAAAAGCAGAACTCTGGAAAAAAGTAATTAAACTGTGGGTGAAACACACAGCCCCGCAACAAACACAACTGGAGTTCACTGCCAGGGCCCAACTGACAGCAGGCAACACCCAAGAAGGTGGTTCCTTCAGCCACCTTCATTAGAGC
>JAHREE010000237.1:439057-474173 GCA_033628505.1 Tringa tobata
TAGGGGTTTGTTTAGGTTACTACAACCGCTCGGAACAGGGCTTTAGTGAGCACGATTCTGCACACATCAGGGAATCCGCAGCAGGGTTGGAATAGGCTGGGAAAGAGTAGATAAGCTCATTGCCCACGCTGCTTCTCCTGCTGCACTACGTCAGGACACGCCGATAGAAACGGCCCCGTGGCGGGACCGGGAAGGCGCTCGGCTGGAATTGAGACCCACGGGTATTTCCAGCCCCCGGGGCCGCCCCTCTCTCGCACAGCTCGCAGATCCCCAGCCTGCCACTGCACATCCCAGATCATCTCACTTGTAGTTCTTCTCAAAGCTAAAAGCCAGAAGGGTAGCAGGGTAATTGTGAATATTTAATACCTCACTATACTCACAGACCAGTTTTACCGAGCAAAATCTGTTCATAAACCGATAGAATATGTGCAATAAGGACACCTTTCTTTAGCTATAGCTGCCACTGCTGGTGCTCAGCACCAACTCATGAGTCCTTAAAGCTTAGTTAACTCAGAACTCATTTTCCCCACAGTAATAGCATGATATACTCCAAAGTAGTGAATATTTCCATGCCAAATTCTATTTTAAATTCTTAATTTTATCGTCTATAACCTATTTATTTATTTTTTAATGTGGCAAGAATTCTTTCATAACAGAGACTGTTTTTCCCCTCGTATTCTAATGGGTGAAAAATAAATGTTGGTAGAAGCTAAGCATGGAGAATTTCAGCCTGAAAAATTTCTTTAAGTAACGAATGACTGAATGTAGGGTATTAGAATGACACCCCCCCAATAACCCTGTTGCCTTCGCATCCTTTTAGCTCTAATGTAGTTTGTAACAGATGGAGGGAGGGTACTTTCTGAAGCAAAGACTGTTCAGCGACTCTGCCTTAATTCAGATGGAAAAACAGCCACCGGAGGCAAACTTTGGCTCCCGTTGCCCCTTGAGCTGAGCTGAAAGATCGCCCCATTTCAGCCCACGTTGACTCAAACACATCTCAGCTGAGTCTGTCAGTGAGAGCAAAAAACTAAGCATTCTCCACGCTACAGAGCCCGGTTCTCGGAAAACTAATCAAGACTCCGAGGTCATCTTGCAATGCTTATTGAAGAACCATCAAAATCATATTTTTTTTTCTTGCTTCTATTGTGACATGGACCGAATTATAAAAAGAAATCTACAGCAGAAATTTGTGGTAGATGAAGAAGATCAAATCTGCATAACAACTGAAGATTTCTCTTGCACGTGTGATCAGATAGTTCCAATATCCCAGGAAACCACGCCAATATTTCAGGTGCTTAGTGTGGCAGCAACGCTTGTGTTTTGATCTAAGGGCAACACTAGAGACAAGAGGGCACCAATCTTTCAAACTCCTTACTCCCTATGTATCCGAGAGAGATTGCAACAGCGTGGTCATTATATACGTATTTGAAAAATCAAAAATTAGAAGATAAAATGTACTTCCAACCCCGCTCAGTGACTGGTCAGTCAAAAGCCCACAGAGGGACAATAGGACATTAATTCCCAGTGGGAACTGGAGTCAAAAAACCTCTGGACCCTTTTGAAAATTTTGCCCGTGTCTAAAACCAATCTAATATTTCTGGAGCCAAAACCTCATGGGTTTAGTGGATCTTGTGTTTATACACAAGATCTTTTCAGGATCTGAAAATACCTCTAATGTTATGAATGTCAAGGAAAAAAATTAAAAACCATTGTGTTTTACATATGCCTGGCATTGGAAAAGTCTGATCTGTGTGACCAAAAGTACTCTATGTAAATCAAAGCAACTAAATGAAGTGACAGTAGTAATATTATCACACTGCTGAGTGTAGCCCTCTCTGTGGATGGCAGTGAACAGTACGGATTCACCTGATCTTAAATACGTATCTCCTGTTGGACTCCACGGCTTTGTGAAGTCCTAACTTACAACTTTCTACAAGAAAACATTTCAAAACCTGACCTGGAAGCAAAGTAAGAATTCTATGGACATGTTCAGCCTGCCAGGGTGTACTCTCCACTTCACAGATTCAAAATTTACCTGCAATTAATCCCATACCTGGCAATGGGAAAACAAAAAAAAAAATTTGGTTTAAAGCAGAGTTTTCAAGTTGCAGGAGAGAGGAATTCAACTGCTCGAATCTTAATCAAAGTCTCAAATAGGTGTTTGCAAAGTTTGGGGTTGTGGTTTTTTTTTGGTAAGGGTGGCCATTTAACAGCAGGGGAGTTAAGGTGCAGATCTGTGAGAAACTGGGACCTAACAAGATCTCATAACAAAAATTTAATTTCCTTGGCCGCATCTTTTTTTCCAGCTCCACGTCAGCTGAAGTGTCCCTTTCTCGTCGTCCCTAAAGGCACACCCCGTGTGACACAGCGTTTGGGAGCAGCTGAGGCTCACCGGGTCAGGAACGCACAGGTGGGAGATCTCCCCAGCTCCAGCAACAGCTCCCGTCCCCACTCACCCTCCCCAGTCACTCCAGTTCCAGAGAGATCCCCTAGACTCCGATGGCAAATTCAAGGCTGTCATCTCTCTCTGTCACCCATGTATAAAAGCCTCTGTGGGCCACAAATAGCTCACTGGGGATGGGGAAATAAGTAACGTGTCCAAAGATCTCCCTTTTTGACTCCAAAATCTAACCTTTGACTGCGGTTCATCTGCTGAGTAATTATCCCCAGCAAGTTCATCGGAGTAATTACCCCCAGCCAGCAGAGGCACAAAGAAGAAAGTTGGTTTTGGATAAACCAGTTGACAAGAATCACTGCTTCCTGACCAAACCGAACGTCTCCTCATCCCTCTGGCAATCCAATCTCGTTGACTACGAGGATGTGAATCATTTGGCTTTTTACCAGTGAGAAGAAGGAGTAACATCTTAATGTCCACAGACCCAAGACAGAGGAATTCTTGGTGCTGTTGGGCTCAGCAGAGCTCCTCCCGGTGCAATAGCATCCACTGGATCTGGGGGCTATTAGCTTCTTTGGAAATTTGGATTATATTGTCCAGGTACCTTGAGTTACAAAAATAAAAGTCACACTGAGCCTTGCCAAGGAGCTTAAAAATTGGTAGTTCTGATCTTACAGGTGAGAAAACATTTCAATATGGTCAATGATAATTTTTCATTCCTATGTTTAGAGACGCCCAACTGAACAAAAACCCTCAAGTTTGACCTGTCTGGAAATGAGTAGCCACTGAGGAACCTGGAGTGAGGTGAGTGAGGAGCAGTTTTAATTAAAAGAGGTAGGAGCACAACCTTATAATTGTATGTATAGAAATATTATGTCTGTAAGAATATATAACAAGGTTTTCCTATATACCATATACACCACAGTTTTGCAGACTGTTGAAAGGTGGGCCTTAGGCTTAAGTAACTCTGTGAGGATGGTAATATGTATTTGGAAGAGCATTTTTGCTGAATATATTTTTGTTTGAATATTCTTCATCTTTATAAACAAACCCTGAAGTTGCTTCCAGGTTTGGCACCCGGGAAGTTATTCCACCGGAGACAATTAACACCCAGTGTTTGTAACTCTCTCTATTATGATTGGATCCACCAGCACAATCTGGAGTGAAGAGTGAAGATGGCCCAACATTTCTCACTTCAAGACACCTCTTTTAGTTACTTATAACTTTGCCAAATGTGTTTTGGACTGAAAAATTTCTTACCAGCTGCTTTTCTTTAGCCTGATTATTTTCTGGTTTGTTTCTCAGATGACAGAATTAAGTCTTTCTGAGAACAAGGCCAGGCAAAAAGTGCTGTATGTTCCCATGTTGAAAGTGTTGTGGGTTTTTATCTGAAAAGTTTTTCTCCATCCATCCTGCTTTTGGCATAAAAATACGAAATTTGACATGAATGCTTCTTTATTGTAGGCAAATATTTCTGCCGTTCTTATGAAAATCTATCCATGTTTGAAAAATCCCATTTTCCAAGTCTTCAGGAAAGACCTGCTAGAGGTTTAGCTGGAAACTCTGAAGACTCTTCCTGCTGTGCAGGTTCTCAGGGCAGCACAGACATAATTCCTCCTGTAATTACAGCCCAGCACCACAAAACGTGTGCCTCTCGGGGACCTTTCCGTTGACAGAGGAGAAAACAAATTAATTGGAATGCAGTGTAGACAAAAGTGGAATTTAGGACTTAGTGACTATATAGAGGGAGAAAGAAATGGAAGGAGAGTGATGAGCGAGAGAGTGGGACCGGGAACTGCCCTGTGTATGTGCGGGAGATGGGGACGGGGAAGATGAGGTTTAGAGGATGGCAAGTGACCAAGGTGGACAAAGGAAGAAATCGAGGTTCGCTGAGCAAAGGCATCAGGACAAACACGTGAAGAGAATTAGATGAGGATTTCAGGGACTTACTCAGGGAACCCCGTTATTAGAAATCTCCTCTGGGTTTCCACGAGGCTATAAATTGAAGATTACAAAACTCCTGCTGCATTGGCTCTGGCAGTCAGAAGGTGTGAAAGGCATTAAGCAGGGGGTTGCTAGAAGGAAAGCCACCTGAATGGAGATGCTGAAAATCAGGTTCCTCCTTTGCCCGTGACAGTTCTCATGTGATACCAAACAAGTAATTTTAATCTAACTTTTCCAGATGGTCACTAGTTACATATTTCCAGAGCCACCCGGAGATTTGAGCTCTCGCTTGAAGCAGTGCTGGCTGGTCATGGCTGAGTTCTGCTGGAACGATGCTGCCAACATAAGGACTGGAAAGCCAGGTCCTTGGCACCTTGGACACTGAATATTACAAAACAGAACTTTAAATTCTCACTTTCCCATTCTGCAACAGTTAACGCTTCTCACCTCAAACTGTTCCTTGGGTCCAGATGTCCCTCCAAATAGAGAAACATGATTGTATTTGCTTATTTCACAGTTCATTTCAAGTTGAATACCTCAGTAAACAACTCTCTTATTTACGCAAAACTACATGGGTTTGTTTGTTTCAACTTGAACATTTAGTTCAATCTTAGAGGGCTTTTGGCACTTTTTGGGTTAGCTCGTGATTCATCTCATGCAAGAGTTCAACTAGGTTCTTGAATTAAATACATAAGGAGGAAAAAAACAATAGTTCTGGAATGAGAAAACCATTGTAGCTTGCACCTACTGAATAAAAACCTATGTGCTTAAGCTTTGGAACTAAAATAGAACCTCCACTTTTGGACAGAAACCAGAGAACAGTTTGGAGTTACAGCGAAATGCCGTGTAGACAAATTAATTTCAGCGGAACAATAGTCTGAAGTGTCGCGTTCATTTTATTTTGAAACTCAGGAAACCCAGACTATGATTCTTTCATACCCGAGCAGAGTTTATTAAATGACAGCTAATGTAGGAAGATACAGAGCCAAAAAATCTAGGGTAGAAAAGGAACGTTTTTTTGTAGTAGTGTAGGAGGGTGAAGCTCAGAAAAGTGTTTTATATCGTTTAGTGACTCAGGTATTACACACTCATCCCAGCGCCGAACAGAACAGCTTGGTGTGTAGCTCCTCGGGCTGGAGGACGGGAAGCAAAGGGAAGACAGAAGTGTGCTTGGTTCAGCTGAACTCACGCTCGGCACATTCCTAATCCTGGAGTGACAGTTACAGCTCACGAGCTCAGAATTTGAAACAAAAAAACCAACCCGAATCCACCAACATCAGAAGTAGAGAGAACAGAGAAAAAATTGTGATCTTTTTCTCAGAGTATTAAATGGGGAAAAATTAAACTAGAACCTATCATTTGCTAAGTATGTGCTAATGTTTTTTTTCTTGATTTTTCTTTTTTTCCTTTTATTTTCCACTTTGAACATATGCACTGTGGCACCTTGCATGAACAGGTCTAATATAGAATCATAGAATCACAGAATTGTCTGGGTTGGAAGAGACCCTTCAGACCATCGAGTCCAACCATCAACCTGACTCTGACAAAACCCATCACTAACCCATGTCACTAAGCACTATGGCAACCCGGCTTTTCAATACCTCCAGGGATGGTGCCTCAACCACTGCCCTGGGCAGCCCATTCCAAGGCTTCATAACCCTTCCAGTGTCAATTTTTTTCCTAATATCCAATCTGAACCTCCCCTGGGGCAACTTGAGGCCATTTCCTCTTGTCCCATCACCTCTGACTTGGGAGAAGTCCTCACACCTCCCCCTGAACCAAACATCTAAATAACTTTACAGCAGAGGAAAGGTTTCTCTCCCCCATACCTGCAGGCTGCTGGCAGATGCACAGGAAGGCTCAGGCCGCCTGAATGCCACACATAAATCTATGGGAGAAACAAGCAAACTCCCAAGACCCTATTCTGTTTCTTAACACAACTTTTAATAGATCAGAGACAATCCTTTCCCTTCTAAAAAGGTCACTCCAAAACAAGGAATTACTTTTGCTGCTTTAAATGTGTACAAGGATGTATGGACACGTTCTCGAAAAAAAATCTCCTTTGTCATAGGAAAAGTTAAGAATCCGTTACGGAAAAATGACGTCAGCCTTCTAGGCTGTGAGAATGTTACTGCATTTGGATTACAGATCTAAAATATTGCAGGAGTTTTCTCTAAGTACTTCTCCTTTGAGAGATACAATGCCTTGTATTGAACACAAGTTCATGAGATTATAATCCAAGACACTAAATGCATTTTAAACATACACTTAATTTTATTTAAAAGAGCACGGTTTTTATTTAATGTAAGAACTGGATTCCCATACTTTCTACACAGAAGAAAAGCCTATGAAAGGGCTACATTTCCAAGAGCAGCTCATTTTGCAAGGAAGAAGTCATAACTGTATATTCAGGCCAGTGGTCCGGCATTTGGGCCAAAAAATCTGAAAACATCATTTTCAGCATTCCAATAAAGTATGATCTTTTGTTTTCGCCGCCTACAGTCAGAAGGAGCCATCAGACCCTATAGTCTTCCCTCCTTTATCATACAAACTACCAGGTTTCAGCCAGATCTGTCACTGTATCACATTCAACATTAAGCTATTAAGTGAGATGAATAAGGTTTCAATGCCCAGAAGAGCCAGAGATTCGTTAGCTGCGATCAGAAAACAGGACACATAAAGTGACACTTGTGCCCAAGGTCATGGCAAGAGCTGAAGGCCCAACGGGTGATGTGATCTCAGAAGATGAGCCACACTTTGCTCTGCAGAGGAAGGAAAAGTCCACTCAAGTACGTGGCGAATCTAATGGGGAGGTTGTTCCTTTCCACCTCCAGCTCTGGTAACGAGTGAAAATCTGAATATAAGAGAGGGAGCTGAAAGCAAAGGTCCTCAGCACAGCCCTAGAGCACAAACTCGTTCTGCGTGAGGTCCCCTCTCCAGGTGTGGCTGATCTCTGGTACTTCAGAGGAAAATCCCTGGAGTTGGGATAACTTGCTCACACGTTGCCGATTGTTCACGAGGCGGAAAAACGCTGTGCTGATTCTTGCTAGTGAATAACCAATGCATGAGCTCCAATTGCAATGACTGCGTTCCTGCACAGCTGTCATTTAAGGAGCGTGCCAAGGGCAGTGCCTACGACAACCCCGAGGCCGTAGGATGAAGGATGGAAACAAACATCCCTTCCCCAGACTCAGACTCAGAAAGCCCGGGGGGAGCTGCACACCTAGCCCGTCCCTCCAGTGGACCTACGACATTTTTTCTCAGCAAATGGATTAAAGGACATCTATTTAGAAGGAACCTTGCTTGAGGTTCAGACATGTGTCCTAAGCCCTCTGCATATTTTTAAATACCGCCAATTTGCAACACCAGTAGAAATTGAATCAGCCCCAGAACCCCAGTTCTGGTTTTGATAGCGTGGCACCGGTAAGATAAGCTAAATAGTGAAAAACAAATCCCAAGTCAGAAGTGCCAGCCGACTTCTGTAAGAAAATGACAGTATAACTGCTGGTCCCTTGCTTTTAAGAACAGTCCAATCTCAAACAAGCAGATTCACAAAATAATGTGGGTGAAAACATAAATTTCAAATAGAAACTAAGCGAAGATGGATACTGACATCAGTTAATGGAACAGCAAAGACATAACATTTTATATATATATATATGCATCTGCTTATATAAGAAAGCAAAATACAGCAAGCAAGATAGCTTTTGTCTAACTCCTGCTTTTAAAAGGGTTCTCTGTTTCTGACTGTTGCCATCAGCTCAATGCACAATAGAAAACTACACTGTCAGACCTAAGGTCTACACCAATTGTTTTTAACTCAGGATCATAAAATATTTGCTTGCTTTATGAGAGCGACAGTCGTTTGGCACCGGTGTGAAACGGATGAAAAAACCAAGATCTTGAGTCGCTTAATGCGTTTGTATTAGTGCCCCCAAACGGCACTTGTGAATGGAGATGTGTGGCACCTGCCCAGCAAAGCCACCCATCGCCGCAGCAGGAGGGGGGCAGGGGGAAGGAGGACACCCCGAGAGGTCCCGGCTCTGTCTGAACTGAGGGATGCCCAAGTCCCTCCAGCAGAGATGTGCGGCACTCGAAGGATCGGGCGCTGCACAACGTGAGCATTGTACAGGGGTGCTGCGGGAGCGGGCACGGACAAATGGGGAGATGGATTTTTCAAGTCCCTTTTGTCTCTGTCAGCAGGTGCCACTCTCTGCCTCTTGGGTACCGTGGAACACACCTGGTACCTCAAATTGAAGCACGGGCCTGAACTCTTGCATTTCTGCTGTGTGATGTGAAGTTAAAAGGCTCAGAACAACAGACTTGATTTAGACAAGCAAACAGAAACAAATAGGGTATTTACTTACTGTAGGCGCTTTCAGTACCTAAGGTTAAAGAGCCATCTGTTTCTCTGGTACAATTCCAGTGGATTCAACGGGATCGGGGCAGGATAAATTTGATGCAATACGTTCACCTGGTCACCTAGCACACAGCCAGACGTTCCCTTTGTGTGGAAGCCTGCGTACAATCAGTTTGCCATCTAGTGGCAACTATCTTGAACACAGACGGTAATTTAAAACGGTAGATGTTCTTATTAAATACCGGGGTGTATTAAATCACCCGAGGCGGGTGAAAACACACGTTATCAGGTAAAAATGATGTTGAGGTCTCAAAGGGTAATCACATCTATACCCAGCGTTCTACAGTCAGAGAGGAAAAAATTCCCTGGCTCGAGCTGACCATCCAACACAAAAACATAACCAATTGTGCTAATACTTTCTGTACAGCGTGGCTGGATATATGGCACCTGGAGCATCTTGCAGGAAAGGTGGTGGGAAAAAATCTTATTGATAAGCCACCTTCTCATTCCCCCATCTCCTCCTTCTGCCGGTCCCTCTGGGATTCAAATAAATGCTATTACTGACAATTTTCACACGGCCAAACTGTGGCCCCACCTGTTGTCTCCGTGAGCGGGACGGTGGCTGCTCATCCGGGAAAAGCAAAGCCATGGCCCAGGCAGACCATCCGTGTTAAGGTTATGAGTTACTACCAGAAAGACAAGTCACAGCGAGCGACCACAGGCCGTTCCTCCCAACCCAAAGCAGCTACCAGAATCTGCTCAGGAAATGCAAAAAAAAGATGTACTTTTTGGTGGTGGATGGGCTGGTAGCACTTAGGCACTTACAGAAGTGGGTTTATTTTCCCCGCTTTTAATGCTAGTTCGGCTATTCTGAAGAGTAACTGGAAATTTATCTGCTAATAGTACTTAAATGATCTTTGCTACACTACTATTAATTGCTTTATGATTATTACCATGTGCATCATGACACGGGAAATGTATCTGACATAAGGGAATGCTGGTACCTTATTCTACAGATAGATGTTGCATTGCTTCAGACTCCAAGTGATAAAGACTTCTGCTCTTCCTTCTGCACAAGTAATTCCATAAACTTCACAAGAAGCTTAAAAAAAACATTAAAACCAGTGTCAGAATACAGTGTCCCTAGACCTGATTTTAAAATAGTAAAAAGATACGAGACCTGCATGTCTAAATCCTACTGGGAGCCAGTTCCATAATCATGGAGATGAAATACTGGAGAGCCAACTGACACCAATCCTTGCAGGAGACGGGAAAAAGCTGGCAGCAGGTGACCTCGGTGAATGACAGAACCCAAAGGGTGACAAAAGGTCAGAGACAAACACAGGTTCTCCAGTTTTAGAGTATCCTGAATTGACAGGGGAATCCCCCAGACACCGAAGACTCAAGCAATGGGATGTGAAAAATTTGATTTAAGGAAGATTTAGGCTGCTGAAATTCGTATTAGGATGTCGTTAGCTATTATCCCACAGAAAACCATTTAATAATGAATTCTATTAAACTGGAGGTAGCTGCTCTAAAAAGCTGTTGAAATGCATTTTGGAGATGTCATAATACAATTTTTTGGTTTGTTTTCTGACAAATATCAGCTGGATCCAATGTCAGAGGAGCAGTAAAACTGAGTAAAAATTCTTCAGATGAGAGAATTTATCACGTTTGTGGGCTTAATGACACGTCTGCTTACACTGTAGTAGTCAAAAATATAATTATAGATGGATGTTTTATGGCGTTACTGAACGCATCTCTATTCAACCTCCTCTTCAGTGATCACAGACAAATGCTCAATTCATTAAAAATATACTTTAGCCCCAATCGCCACCCTAAGCTGCGCTAAAGTGACGTGTGTTCTGTTCTGGGCCATGAATCACGGTCGTGAGAGTTAATTAAAGTTCTAATAGCAGGGGCACCAAGGTCAAGTGAATGAGTTTGTCTCTATGTAATTAGGGCAGAAGGGAAGATAATGGAGTTCCACAGGTGTAAGTGAGAGCTGAAACTGTACCTGCTGCATTCGAGTGCTCGACATGAAGATTCAAAATTGCTTTTGGAGAGAAAAGTTAGGAAAAATACCTTTTTACTTCTTAATGGAAGAAATTTTTCTCAAGAAATGACAGGTCTGGAAATAGACAATGTCCCAGCTCGGTCTTTACTCTCATTTTCAAACCTGCTGAACTCAAGAAGGTGAAGAACGTGATCGTTTCAACAGCACATATTTTTAAGTTCTAGGGAAATGGAACCTACCTATGGCTGCAAAAAATAAAGATAAACGAGAAAAATTTTGTAGATGGGAAATTCATCCTGGATGTGGTTTATTCTACATCAGACCAGTTTTAGAATATCTGTATTCTTATTTTTTCCTATTAAAATGATGAGTTCTAACTACAGATACCAAATAACAAAAACCATCAATTTGTAGCACTTTTTGATCAGATAATAGAAGACATATTTTATCCTGACTGCTCCATACAGACATCTCTCGCTCACAAGCTTGTTGCTTTTAAAACACCTTCCTCAAATACCGATAAAACCAGCAAAGGCATGCTCCATGAACAGGGCAAAATAAGAACTGCAGGACATTACTGCAGAGCAATTTCCTGTATGATCCTGAGAATCCAGGGAAAGCAGTGGGGCAGGTTTATTTCAAGGGAACCGTGTGAGTGTGGAAGTGTCCCCACGGTCCTTCCCTAGCGATGCCCCAGCTGGACATTAACACCTTTATAGAGCTATTGGCACTGCAAAATTCTTTCTGCTGCCTTTGCCAGGGCTCCAATTAGCCCTTCAATCACAAAGGACACTTCTGCAAATGAAAAAGGAGCTCAGTTTCCATGCCCAGTCAATCCCCGTATCTCTCCTCACAGGAGCAGGAAGGGATGGTTAATTAGTGCCCTGTGTGACGGCGCTGGGGACACCTGCCTGCAACGAACAAAAATGGTCATTTCATAGAGACTCCACAGTTACACCCACCCCAGGAAATTTAAGCAGTGACTGGGAACTTTCTTGGGCATAGAGAATTGGGGTTGTTCAGCCTGGAGAAGAGAAGGCTCCAGGGAGACCTTAGAGCCCCTTCCAGTCCCTAAAGGGGCTACAGGAGAGATGGGGAGGGACTCTGGATCAGGGAGGGGAGCCATAGGACGAGGGGGAAGGGTTTTAAATTGAAAAAGGGGAGATTTAGATGAGATCTCTGGAAGAAAATCTTTACTGTGAGGGTGGTGAGAGCCTGGCCCAGGTTGCCCAGAGAAGCTGTGGCTGCCCCATCCCTGGAGGGGTTCAAGGCCAGGCTGGATGGGGCTTGGAGCAACCTGGTCTGGTGGGAGGTGTCCCTGCCCAGGGCAGGGGGTTGGAACTGGATGGTCTTTAAGTTCCCTTCCAACTCTAACCATTCTATGATTCTATGAAATGGGATGGCACATTAAATGGTGATGGAAAACATTCTTGCCACAACTGGGTAGAATGGCAGAGGCCTGGGTCATGCCTCCCAGGCAGCTTATGGGCAGCCACCCTGTCCGGGAGAAGACATAATGGTCAAGTCACACCATGTGGCCCAGGAGCCTCCCCAGTGCTTTCATGGTAGGAGCATACACATAGTGTGTCATGGCTCATTAAGCTTTCACATCATGTGAAAAGGCCATCGGTCCATCTCCGCAAGCCCAGAGAAGAACGGGCACACAGCGCCGGGTGGGAACCCAAGTTAGAGCCTCCTGAGGAGCAAACACCTTCTCCAGTCTCCCCCCAATTGTTTATCAGGAGAGAACTCAGCCTCAATGCCTTTCAGGCCAAGGGTGTGGGACACAGCATAGGACACAGGAGAAGAGCGTTTTTGGGATTGCCAAGGATTTATTATGCTATTGTTTAGGGGAGGAACCAAAGGCTGGAAAACGAGGGATTTAGGTGATTTGGGGGGGAACAAGTGCGGAAAAGTGCATTTGTGTGTGAGAGTCTGGACCAGCAACCAGGACCAACTTTTGTGGGTCTAGTCCTAATGAGATTTTCCAGTGCTTCACTGCATTCCCACTAATACTACTGGAGAAACCAGAATATCTTCAAAATGTAGGCATGTGGTAATCAGCATATTAAGCTTCTCAGCAGAAATGACAAATATTGATTATTTTTTTTTAAATACAGACAATTAAACGTGGTTCTTAGCCATACAGTGGGGCCAGGGAAGAAAGTTTACATTGCCCCAGCTCTGTTATAGCTTCTCTCTGAATAAACAGAACACTTCATTTACACTTCTATCAATCCCACACCATTCACAAACAATAAAATTAATTTCTAGTTTGAATAAACAAAGCCTACTAAATTGGTTCCTTTTGCCAATACTTTGATGCTTTATGTTGAACTTGTTCACAAAGTCAACAGTGTCAGTTAACAAAAAAAAGATGTTATTTAGTATTTTTACTATTAATTAAGCCAGCTCCTTAGATACAAGTAGCTCATTGGGGTTAATTACCTCTAAGAGAATCCAGTTCATTTGCAGTTTGCAAATCAGAAAGAATTATACCAATTTTTTTGAACTGAATTCTATTACTACTATGAACATTTTAGAGTTCATGAGCTTTTGCACGGAAATTCAAGGAGACAGCTTTTCAGTCGCTGGATGTCCCTAAAATTCACTGCCTATTTAATCAATTATATTGGAAGCTCTTTATACATGATATTATCAGGAATGAGGGCATTGTTAAAAGCAATCCAATAAATCTTGGAGCTAACAATAGGCTGATACACCGAAAGCACATTCCTGCTTCCACTTGATTCTCAAATTTCCCATCCCTCAATATTTATCCATCTGCAACCACAGTTTAAGAAGGAAAGAACCCAATTTCTTTAATCCTCATGGAGGCAGAGCCTAGATCTCACACAATTCCATCTCCTTCCATATAGGAGCCAAGCTGTCATATTAAGGCTGTATAATGCCTAGACAATGGACACCAAACCCCACGGGCTGTCTTTCATAGCATACGATTAAGCTGCATTTGCTGAAGTTGTAACGTTGTAACTCAATATATTCTAGTGCTTTTTTCTTTCAAAAATGCATTTTCATTAATTTCTCTTCACTGCATTGCAAGAGTCTTCCACTGCAGTAAAAGAACAAAAATAGTGGCCACTCTTTATTTTTCCAAGCTCTTCTATCCTGACACACAATGTAAGCGTAGTTCCTCCCTATCAGCAGATGGAGACAGAGTACACATGTTTTGATGTCGTCATCCTTCAGCCAATTAAGACTTTCTCACCACACAACCTAGACAGCATCCATTTGGTTGATCTTTGTGGTTTTTTAAAGATTCCAGGATAAGGAATCACCAAACATTGGGGTTTAGTAATTTCCCTGACTTTAAGGCTTTTTCGGGGTTTTGGAATTACCTAAGAAATGTGATTCTGGGTCTAGTTCTGCTTCTGCTTACGGCACAGAGGGCAAACAACCATCATAACAGCAACACAAATCACCTGTTAACTTCCATGAGAAATAGTCATGTCATATTGCTCTATGATACAGTTCTTGAAATTGTTGTTAATTATTTTTGCAGTGCAGTATTCATCAGCATCATAAATTGTGGGCTTAAATGGGAACATTCTAAAAGACGCCCATAAGGAATAAGTTTAAGCAGCAAACTTAGCAGGAAATATTTATAATTTTTTTTTTTTTCACAGTTCATTATTATAAATTGACTTTTTGCTTTGGCCCAGGTAGCAGATAGGAAGTTGGCCATGCTGGGGAGTATTAAGTGTCATTAGCAGTTTCTTAAAAGACATACTTCCCCAGAGAAGTATCCTTAATTTCATTTTCAAAAGATGCCTTTAATCGTTCTTCATTCTGCAATTGTCTGCACTTACGCTTCTGTCACTGTCAAATCCTTTCTATTACATATTACTACAAAGAAAGGACATGGGTACAGCCCAATAACAGTATTTATTAACTATTCTCAAACAGGTGAGGGTAAGGTGCTGATATCCTACCAAAGTAGCTGTTTCCTGGGTGTTTCCATAAGGCAAACCGGAACAAACTCCAGGGGTTCAAAAGCAATGTATTACTATTTTTCCCCATAGCCTTAATAAAAATCAGTAGTGTAATGCTTCAGAAAATAGTTTGTATTTACAAGCAGGCCTCGTTGAAACCAAAATACATCATTTATTTTAACCTCTCCTAAAACTTGTCTTCTGTCTCCCTCTGCTGAACAGGAATTGTCGTATTTCCTACAGCTGACCCAGTAAAAAAGAATTTGAAGAAAATAAGAAATAGGGAAAGTGATTATTCCATCACCTCTGCCTTTTGCTCACAGCAACACATCTCTTAATGTTCTCTTTTGAGTGATTTAGCCAGTATTTTGGGTCACACACAGTTTCTTCCACTCCCAACTTTGATGTGCTCCTGTTCACTGGGTTATCCACATTCTGGCACCTCCAAACTCGACACAAGAATGCAAGAGAGATATTACAGAATCACAGAATGCTATGGGGTTGGAAGGGACCTCTGGAGATCATCTCCTCCAAGCCCCTGCCAAAGCAGGTCAACCCAGAGCAGGTCCCACAGGAACGTGTCCAGGCGGGTTTGGAATGTCTCCAGAGAAGGAGGCTCCACCACCTCTCTGGGCAGCCTCTGCCAGGGCTCTGCCACCCTCACAGCAAAGAAGTTCCTCCTCATGTTGAGGTGGAACTTCACATGTTCAAGTTTGTGCCTGTGTCCTCTTGTCCTGTCCCTGGGCACCACTGAAAAAAGCCTGGCCCCATCCTCCTGACACCCACCCTGTAAATATTTATACAATTTATTTATATATATTACTCTTTCTCTTAGAGTACTTAAAGTTTCCAACAGCACTAGGAATGGGAGGAACCTCTCAGTCTCCCCAACAAATCCATGCCTACAGCTTCCATTACACTCTAGTCAAACTTGGTGACTTGGGTTCTATATTCAGCCTTTGTCTGGTTGAATTGACTCTGTGAAGAAGTCAGTGAATGTAAACGCTTGTTATGTTTAATAATGGTCTTAGATTAATGCAATCCATTACTTTTTCAATTATCTTGCTACTTAGAGTTACTGCAAAAGTTTATGCAAATTAATTTTAGGTCCTGGCTGTTTTCAGCTGGTACTTTGGGGTAGATAGGATGCT
Source organism: Tringa tobata (assembly GCA_033628505.1). Lineage (NCBI taxonomy): Eukaryota > Metazoa > Chordata > Aves > Charadriiformes > Scolopacidae > Tringa > Tringa tobata. The sequence goes on from JAHREE010000237.1 coordinate 454,878, forward strand.
CTTGGAATGAAACCTTTTGTGCCTTTTCAAATGCTTTTTAATTACTGAAGCCAATATTTCTTCATTAATTTGATACTTGTGACTATGGCAAACCTTTAAGCAAATTAATTTAGGTTTTTTNGCACTCCTGAATTCATTAAGGAACTGCTTGGTAGAAGCTGTATCTGCTCTAAAGCCCACTGAAGTTCATGCTGCTGAAGGAACAAAATATGCTGCGGGAAAAAAGAGAAAAGTCATAACCTAAGTCTGGCATTTCTTAACCTAATTGTACCTAATTTAATGTCAATTATGCTCAATGTAATAAAGTGATAGTCAAAAGAGAAATGTTAGCAAAGAACTTTGTGACTCATCATCTATAGTCAATAGAATTAATGTTAGAAATTGTAAAACTAATTAAAAGTAGGAAGGTATAATAACCCCAAGGATCAAATGAATGCTGAAAAAAGCAAATTGAAGGCAATCAATAATATTAAGAATTGTCTTTTAACAGCCAAGTCATATCATAGATATGCTTTTGTTGACTGTAGCTACGGAAGTACAAACACTAAATGAGTTAGAAGGATTTTCTCTTCTCAGCGGCTTACAGTGAGCTCGCAGATGGCTTCTGTCTCAACTCAGCTTAATCCAATCAACTCACCTCACTCTGTCCCACACTCACCTATAAGAATGCTTTTTTGGGTGAAAAACAGCTGCTTCCTCCTGCTGATGCTGGCATACGGACTATAGCAACAGCACTTCCTTTCCCTCATCATGTGTCCATGGCTCTCAAGGTCAAAACTGCTGAAACCAAGGTAAAGGGAATTGAGGTTTTTTTAGTGTTTTATGTCACTGGATAATATTTAGAGAATTAGCCAGTTACTGGGGGGGCTTGGAAGAGCTGTTGCTCTCATTCTTACAGACTGTTCTTCACTGGTTTTTACTTCATAAAAAACAAAATTAAAGGGCTGCTTTATGCTCTAGTGCTGGTAGCAAGTACTGCAAAGTACATCTTATAAAATGGATTTCAAAATATATGATGTAGTTCCATTTAGGAACTTCCATTCTTGGAAGGTTCTAATAAAATCTTGCATTTGATAACACCAGTGATTTCCTAAGATTCTTTCTTGAAGTTGCTTTAAAATATAAGAAATGACCCTGGAGTTTTTAACTTGTGTTTTTTGTGTTCAAATACCTCAGGATTTAGAAAGGGAAAAAAAAGTTTGAAAATAAAAAGTATTCTGAGGTTTTAAAAATACATGTTTATATTACAGTAGGAAGGTAAAATAAAAAAAAATAATGAAGTTGAACGTGATACAACTGGAAAATTTTGCAAGGGTTTTCATTTTCCTGTTACATGCATTTCCTTAGCTCTCTCGACTGAGCAAAGCACGCTGTACCTAACCCAGCACTGCACCCCTGACACAGGGCTCAGAATATTCTGAGTACAAAGAGAAAAGTCCTGGGCCTTTGATGCCAATTAAAGTTTGTTGCGGAGAGGCCAGGAATGCACCTACTGTAATTAGAGGTCAACGGGTCATAGGCGCGTCCTTCAGCCCCGTGGTTTTCACTTCAGTCCTGTCCCCCCCACTTTTATTACAGAACAAATCTACATCTGGAGCAGATAAAAGGTGTCAAGGAGGCAGTTGATAGAGGGGGGTCTGCAGATAAAGGAGGATTACAGAAAATGTGCAACTGCTCCGAGCAACGGAATGAAAATGATTCCCACCAAAAATGTGCCAAAGATGGAACTTCCGATGTTCAGAGATGCTTTGGGGAGGGATGGAGGGAGCAGAGCTGCCAAACTTGCATGTGACATCAGAGTCAATTGACATTACAGTGACCATGGTGTACCCCATGGCAAAGGATGGATCAAGTGGGTTATTTGGCCAATTTTCAGTTAAAGACAGTGAAAATGGGAAAGCTGCATTTAGTCCTCTGTCCAACCCAGCTGAAGAGATTAATTGTTCTCAGTTTTTGCTTGGCTTTGTTTTGATGTAGAGAAATAAGAAAAGAGTAAGACTGTCCTGGACATTTACGTACTGACAAATACCTCTTTGTACAGGCATGATGGGTTTCTCTCCTATTGCATTAGAAACTAAAGCTCCTCATCTCTCTCCTTGTGGGAAATAGGTGCACTATGCAATATTTAGCACGTCACAATATTTAGCAATATAGAAATAAGTAGTTTGCTAAATTCAAAGTATCCATACTTCTGTCAATGTCGGATGGTTCCACAAATACATTATCTACCACACAACCATTCAAAGAACTAAGGCCAGAAGGGAATGTTAGAGATGTTTGAGTGAAGCTCCGTCCAGAGAGGCATCTGGTTTAGCTCTGAAGGATCTATTATTTCCAAAGGCAGTTTGTTCCACTGGCTAATTGCCTTTACGGTTAAAAATGCCCTTCACAGACCTTTCAAATTTGCCTCGCTATAACTTGCAGCTGTTTACATCTTGTGGCTTTTCTGATAGATTAAAGAGCCCTTAAGTACCAGGTATTTTCTGCCTGCGAAGGTACTTATCCATCATAATCAAATCAGCCCTCAGAGCTAAACAGATTGACCTCATTAGGGCTGTAGCCCTAATGAAAAAAAACCCCACATTTCTGGCCATCAGCTCCCTTTTGTGTTTCTTCTCTGCACCTTCTTCAGTTCTTAATTTACTTTAAAAATTGGTGGAGCCAAATTGGATGCCACTTGGTCTTCCCAGTGCTGTGTTTAGAGGTAATACTCCTTAATTCTATTCATACTCTCTTGCCTTAAAACCCAAAGCCTTAAGGGCTTGTTTTGTGTCACAATATTGCAAGAGCAGCTCATAAAAACGAGCTAGTATGAGCTAATGCTCATCTACAGCCCTTCTCAGAATCACTGCTGCCTTGAATAAGGGTTCCTTTTGCCAGTATATAGCAAACTAAATCAAAATGAAAATTGTACTTTAGTGCTGGCTTATCTTTTGCGTTCTTCACCGCAATCTCACCTGCCAACTGAATTTAATTTAAAAATGAGAACTTAAAAAAATTCTCTATCTTTTATTTTCTTAATCTTTTTTATTTATTAATTTTGAATCACTTGTCAAGAACATTATCCAATTTTATCCTCAAAATCCACAGCAATGATAAGGGCACTCAGTAACCAGTTTTGAGAAGTTCTTGACTAAAAGCAAATAACTAAAAAGAGCCAGTTTCTTTCAAACTTTGCAAAAGGGAAATGCTTTTTGAAATTTTGCAGTATCTTACACATTTGGGGCTTTGTTCCTTTCCTTTAGTCTTAGTTATTCTCCAAATAATTTCTCTTCCTTTTTAGTTATGAATATTCGATTATTATTTGCCATACCTCGGTCCCTGTAGCCAACTTGCACACACGTGATTCCTTCTACTTTTTTTCAGAATTGAGTCCTATTCCTCTGTTAGTCGTTACCTATTTTTTCTAAAATAGCTTTGCTATATGCAGTCCATACTCTCCACCTGCCATTCTGATACACCAAAAAATTGCAGCCAGTCCTCTATATTTTACTACTTCATTCATGTGGGGCCACTTTTCATGGATTTATTTCTGAGTGAATACCTATTTTTTTAATATTTCATCACCTTAGTCTTCATTTTTCCATTTTAAATTTATTTTTTGATCAACATAGGCAAGAAGTCCTGTAAAGCATCAAAACCTCCAAACTCACTTGCTGTCAGCTCAATTCCATTGATCTCAGGGGAAATTTAGCATGGGATCTTGCTGGGCACACAAAAACACTGTGGACTTAGGGCCCACATCTACATGTCCAAATGTATTTACTTAATAATGGAATCACTTTAGTAATTATGTTCCCTTATACAACAGTCTACTCCTGAAACAGAAACTTGAATGCTTCAATAGCAAAAAGCAAAATGTAGCCACAGATCCTTCCAATATTAAAGATGGAGAATATGGAACCGATAGCCAATTGTCTCTACAGTCACTCTTTTTCTCAGGACTGCTTTCTAGCTGTATATTTTCAGAGGAAAGTAAAGAGTAGAAGATGCAGGATGGAGAGGATAGGCAGAGAAGAAAATGAAGCAATTAAGAAAGAGTCAGGAGTTTAAAAAAATGGCCATTGAAAGAGGAAAGATAAAAAGAAATTAAGAAAGAGGAAAGGAGAAATACGACATGACAAAGGACTACCTAGAGTGAGAAAATACAAGGCAATCTGGAGTCAATAGAAAAGAAAAAATGATTTTATTGGCCAGTCTACTGACTGTAGTGAACATCTTGAGTTTCATGTTCTTAAGCAAGCAGACCATACCGCCAAAAAACTTGCTCACCTTTGATGCATAGAGATGTCTAGTCCTGATGTCCCATGTTTCCCTTCAAAAAAATAAAAGCCCAAATAAACACTTGGAATGTCATTAAATCATAACAGAAAACCAGAAATTAATGTGTTCTGCATTACCAAAACTTATTAATCTTAAAAACATAATTTTACATTTTACCTGTAGGAATAAACACAAGTCTTGGGGTCTGCATAATTCAGGACGATCAGAGCTATGCGATCAGAGATATGTTCCCTTGGAAGGATTACAAGGCATTTTATGAAGTTTATCATGTGAAAGCTCCCAGGTTTTTCTCTTGGCTGCATTGCTTCTGAAACCTCAGTTTAGAAATGAAGACACTGAAATGGAATGAAAGAAGTAATAATATTGAGGTATCTTAGGAAACATACATTCCTTGTATAATTCTGTATATAGCATTTCTCTTCTCTTAAAGACACAGCATTTCATCAAAAAGAGTGGTTGTTTTGTGAAACTCATATCTTTAGGGATATTTTTTCAGTTTGGAGTTGGGATTTATTTTAATTCACAAGCAGTTGAACTTTGAAAAGTATTTAGCAGATATGCCTCATTCCTCATTTAAATTGTCTACATCCCTACCTTTGGAAGTGAGCACTAGAGCAATCTTTTCTAGAGGCTGGGAAACTCAATGGTTACTGCTTTACAATTTTCTACATTTTATTTGTACACAGTTTCAACATCCTTATAAGGATGGCATTTCTTTTAAGTTAAAAACTAGGATAAAACTAGGTTAAAAACTAATTAAGCTCCCAAGGTCTCCTGTGTACTAACTGTCAAGAAATGTGCTTCTCATTCGCTGAGCACTTATAAATTCAATAAACACCTGGTATACAATAATATATGATAAAAATAAAGAACCACACATTATAACAACACATAAGGAGCTGAAATGTACCAAAGAGACTTTAACACCTTTTATGTAATAGGCAACAGCAAAAAATTCCATCTAAATATTTTGTTTTCTAATTCTTCTTTTTTCACATTATGATTGATAGAAATCTGGAATTATTTTCTGACAGTGATGTGACTAATACAAATGTGGCTTTAGGTTTTACTGTCTTTTTGCCTTTTGCAGGTTGTTCTGGTGAACCTGTTGATATGCATGGTAGTTTTCTACACAGTGTACTATGTGGTCCTCTCTGTGTGCTTCGCAGTATTCAAGTAAGATTCCCTTGTCTTTAGTCTAAATATGTTGGCATAATACAGCTGGATATAACGGTAGAGCCACCGCCCCATAGAGGAGGCATCCAGACTGGCACCCAGTACCAGTTGTGAACATTTTTTTTTTAAATTCACTTCAATTGTTGTACCTCAAGTGCACAAATTGGCAAACAGAGACTCAAAACTAATATAAAATGTTGGTTCTAATCTATCTCCTTGCACTTGCACCATGCAAGTGAACATAAGAGCAAAGTGGACATTAAAAAAGGAAAAAAAAGATTTTATAGTTGATAAACCCCACAAATTCTATGCCCTTAGGAAGCTGATTAGCATGTATAGTGCCAGCCGTGGCTCAAATAAAAGTGGAGATTGTGGACACTGTGTTCAAGGGCAAGACTGTAATACCTAATGGAACATAGAGATCTTGTAAAAGCTGAATATTCCATTTGAAATTGCATTTAAAAACAGCAATAATGTGTCATATAATCACTAAGGCTTCATTGAAAAGCTGTGGTTAAATGTATTCTTTCTGTTTCCACAGGATTAAAATGTTGGATGGTTTGGCACCGTTTGATTTTAAGACAAATCCTTCGTGGATTAACCCATATTATTTAGGTAACTGAAGTTTGTTCCTCTCCTTTTTCCCCAGCCAAGAAATCTGGCTGTAAACCTGGCTTCCTTATGGACAGTATTTTACAACTGTTTTAGTAATACTAAAGATTTGTCTATTTTAACTACCCTGCATTTAAATGCTTATTCATCTTCCCCGCACTTCTCATTCTGTATTGCCACTTACCATTCAAGTGATTGTTCAGCTTTTCCTGGAGTTGTTCTTCTGATCTTGCAACATCTGAAGGAAACGTGCTGCTTTGGCAGGATGCTTCATTTTTCACCGCAGAACAGTTACCTATTCTCTGCAAAATTCCTCCACAAAGTGGTTAAATTTCATTTTTGTGCTGCATCAAATTTCTCATGACCCATGTTGGATCCAGATCTGAAAAACAGGTCACGTTCAACTAATAGTAACTTTGCTGAACGCAGCGTGCATTAAAATTTCAGGGTTTGATTGTAGCTCAATCCCTAAATATATCTTTATATATCCTAACACCAATTTTGGTATTTTTGTCTGAAGCTCTCAAAATATATTCTTTTTCCTAAACTGTCACTCCTACATACATAATTGAAATTTTACCAGATTTGTAATCTATTTTACAAAAGCAAACCACATTGTCTGTCAGTAGAGTAAGTAAAGCTCAAAAGTAAACTGGTTAGTTCACTGGGTTAAAAAGAGTAATAAAAATCCATGGAGACTTGTATAGTGTCAATGCTGATTTCAGATTAAAAAAGAGCATTTCAGTTGTCGCAATGGAAAAGAAAATTAAATCACTGGCACAATTTGAAGGGATGCTACCATCATGAAATACAATAAACTAAAAATACTAAAACGCGTAGTCAAATGTTAAATTTTTTGAAGTGTTATTGCCCACTTTCCTAACTCCATGTGGTTTTCCAGTTATATTTTTCTTATTTTTTTACATTTTTTCAAGCTGCTGGGTGAAAGATCCATGTTACAGTAGGAAATGATTGATATAAAGAATGAACCCTATAAGGAAAAGAATAAAATGAAAGGCACAAAATGTTGCCAAATGTATAAATTAAATAGTGAAAAAATAACGATGGTGTCTCTACTCTCAGCTACAGTAATCTTAAGTATACTTATTTTCATATATCAATATATCTTTGATGCAATGAAGTGCATGGGGAGAAAGCTATGAAATTTCTTACTAAACATAAGCCCTTAACCGTACAATTCTGTTTTGGATGGGTAAAACTTGACTGATGTCAGCATGAACCGAATCTATTTGGAGCCACATCCAAAGGGTGTGGACAGTCCTTAAGTAAAATTTCTACACCATTTCTCCTCCAGGCTATAGGAACTGGCCATAATCCTGTTTATCTGTTTTTCCACAAAATACGTAACGTTTTGAAGTCTATAGGCAAATCAGGACAACCCATGCAGGTGTCCGTGGCAAAGTTAGAAATCAGCTTTATAAGGAGAACATTGGTATAATCTTCAATCTTGTAAAAATAAGATTTTCCTAACTATGAAACTATGCTTTCATAACTATGAAAACTTGTTTTCATAACTATCATTTCAGACATTTTAACTTTCTATTCCTCTTATTTTGAATATAAAAAAAATTCTTTTGAAACTGCGTTTGGTGTAAGTATCCCATTTTCACTTACAGTTCTTGTGATATCGCTGGAAATAACTTTCTTCGTCTGCGGTCTGCTGTTTGCCCTGGTTGTGGAAGAATGGGTTTGGGACTATGCTGTAACAGTCACCGTCATTCACATCCTCATAACTTCAGTCGGTAAGTGGGTTTACTGCTAAATAAATGCATTCTATCACAAATTGAAGGACCAATCAACTATGATTCATCTATTGTATTACTGGACAAATTTTATCATTTTTTTGTTAAAGCTAAATAAATGTATATTTCTAATTTCCACCCATTTGACACATTCACATATTTAAATCCTGCCGATTAAAACTCAATTCTGGTTTTGTTGCAGAATTTCAAAACGCTATTTTCTTATAAAAAATCCAGAGTTTTACAGTTCACATCAAACAGATCCAGCCTAGATACAACTCCAGCATCTGGGAGGTGTGGTTTTCTCTAAACCATGAAATTAATAGTTGTCCATGTCCCAACACTTTAGGATCTGCTCATTAACACTTCAGCTCTAGTGCAGAGTAAAAAGCAAGCTTGCTTCAGCAAAGCCTATTCCAAATTTTAAAATTAGATCATTTGAACTAAATCTCATTGAGGAAAATAAAGCATTTTACCATCAAAATGTCTCTTTTTTTTTTTTTTTCTTTCTTCCCCCCCCCGAAACTCTTCCTCTCAAAGAAAGGGAAAAAATTGGCAGCTGTAAATGAGACTCATCATCACTTTTTGCCAGCACCTGGAAACCTGCTCCTCCTTCTCCTGCTGTTTAGCAAAACCCTGCTACAGCTGATTAGGAAATATACTTTAACCCCATCCGTGCCAGAGCCCTTTTGGGGATTCTTTTCTCCTATAACAACAAGCTTAGTTGTTGGGGTTTTTTTATTCTATAATTTAGAAATAGAGAAAAGTATCACTGACAAACTATAACTCCCTCCCTACTACATAATAATTCATCTTCCATTTTCCAATGCTTAGTCCATTTGTCTTTCAGCACTTTATAGAGACGGGAACTCCCCAGTTCCCATGACATGTTAAGCCAGAGACCAACAGAGACCTCATCTGAAAAAACGAAGCATAATTTCTCACCTACTGAATTTCATTTCCTAGAATTTAAACTACCGTTTATCCTTATGAATAACTTCTGCATTTAACTCAAGGAATTTTCCAAAACTACAACAAAAAACTGCTTTGTATATAATTTATACAGGGAGGTATATTCTGTCATTATATTTGATGCATTTTGATGTCCAATCAAGCCCAGATTTGTTACTGTGTGTCTCTGTTGTGCTAAACCATGTACAGGGAAGTAATAAAAAAAGGCATTTTTTGCTGCAGAGAGTTTAAGAACTCCATTTAGCACACGTTTATTTCTTTGGTTTAAGACTTGCCTTCCAGTGGCCTTCCAGTGGGCTCCACTAGGCTCAGCTTAACAGTATGGCCAAGAATCTGAATGACAGGACCTAAATACCTATTTTCAATTGCAATAAATGTAAAGTATATAATTTATGAAACATAATTATTCACATCCTTATTGTTTAAAAGTTTACATTTCTCCTTTTCTTCTCCTTGCAGTTATGTCTGAATTCCCCCTGATGTTGCACTGGTGGCTGGCATTAGGTATACTTCCATTCAGTAAAGTTTAAATTGTTAGACTCTGTGTAGAAAATCAGTATTTATAGCATGAATAATTTCTATTAAATATCTGTTAACTTACTAATTTGAGAAATATCGACATTTAACGAAGAAACATATGCTTTTCATTTATACTTCAATGACACAGGCAAGTAACACAGGCGAGCATTTGCTTTTCCTTAAAAAAAATTTTTTTAAGACCAGAATGTACTCAGCTTACATTAATCTTGCTAGCAGCAGATACACTCACCTTCTTGAAATAAACCATGGTTAAGTCCTGACTCATCAAACTATCGCACTTAATTCAGGTGCCAAAAAGAAGGGTTGTCCAAACTCGTCTTCCTTGATGTCCTTTATAATCAATGGGAAGAAACAGGCACCTTCGGAGACAATTTTTATAAACACTATGCACAGGCACTTGTGACAGATGAGATAAATCAATGACCTTTGAGGTCCCTTCCAACTCTAACCATTCTGTGATTCTATTAGTCCCAGTCATCACATTTCCTCAGAGCGAATGGCCAACCTACATTTCTGAATGTTTAATTTTCTGTAAAATTAGAAGCATGGCTTTGTACTAGATTATATTATCTTGAAAAACAGTTATTGGGAAAGGACTGGCTTCTGTTCCTTCTTATGTGATGGATAACAAGGACTGACAGCTGCAGTAAGTTCCTAAATGGTGGGGACAGGCCAATAAATTCCCTGTCCTGATACTGGTTTTGCACCAGCAGCTGCTGGGGCTGGTGCCTTTGTAGGTGGTTAAAGCCTTGGGCAAAAAGTTTAAGTAGTTAGGCCATTTTTGAAAAATTGAAGGTAAAAAGAATGTCTGTTTAAATTTTTATCCTAACATTTGTATTCCGCTATAAAAATTAATATTAAACAGTCATACATTTTCTTCCAGGGTCTGGAGTCATCTCAATGATTTGCGGAGGACAGATTTTGGCATACTGCTTGTTCAAAGACAATTTCATTTACCCCATTCTCGACGATTTTTGAAACAGAAAATAAGAACCAGCCTTTACATTTATATGAAGTCCATGGTTTCATTAACAATGTAATTCAAATGAAGTTAGCAATTGTCTAATTGTAAAGCTAATATTTAGCTTAGAGAACTCTCGCGTCTTACATTTGTTTGCAATGTTAATGTCATCACTTTTAAGTTTTGTATGTACATTTTCCATTAGACAAATAATTAGATACAGTGTCTCTTTTTTAAAAAACAAATAAACCATAAGAAGGATAAGAGCAATGATGCAAGACTCTCGCAAAGGCAAATGCTACCTACAGCCACTTTTTTCACTTTTTCTCTCTCCCCCAGCCGCACGTGGCCAATGCCAAAGCATGAGTCTATGGGTAAGAAGTAATTAAAAAACAACAAAGAGACCACAGTAGGGGCTTCAAGTAACTCCGTATCTCTTTAACCATAATAAAGTTGTGACAGCAAAACTGGTAGAAGGCAACTTCATCTTAAATAGGACGCTGGTGATTGGATTTCAACTGCAGTTTGCTTAGAAGAACAAGACGGGAGCACTAAATGTTGCATTTGCCTTAATCTTCCTCAACAGATAATGCCGCTGAAGGATCTGTCCCCTGCTGACCTCATCAAACACCTTAAAATTTATTGCAAGTTTCACAATTTTCAATTAAGTTTCAATGCTGAATGTACATACACGGTGAGAAGCACGTTTGCAGAGGACGCCTGAAAAAATGAGCGTGTCTCTCCCGAATGTCAGCAATGCAAGTTATTTCAGAGACAGAGCAGCTCTGTAAATCCTCAGCACCCAACAGACGCAGACTTCCCGAGCTGTTCAGCGTAATACGCTGCGAACTGAACTCAGCAGAGATAATGCCGGGGGGTGAATTAAGGGTCCCGGGCTGATCACTGCTCTGGAGTGTGGACTGCCTTTAGTTTAATGGGGTTTTGTCTCCAAAAATGTTCGTGGGCAGAAAACTGACCACTCTTATGTGCTTGAAACACACTTTGCGCCTTTCTCCCAGATTTGTTTCCGTTTAGAACTATACAAACGTATGGGAAGGAAGTACCATCTAGTGTAGAAGTGCTCCCTCTGCCCTGCTCCTCAGGCAGCCTGTGTGTGTAGGGAGTGTGCCATGTGGCACAACACGAGTGGATTAGATATCAAGTTAATCCGCGGGTGGAACAAGTTTCTATTTTTAACCTGACAGGATTTTCCCCTCCGCGTGTCAGCCCCGCAGCGCCTCGGAGGAGCTCTGTTGCCCAGTCTCCACGTTTTTAATTTTTTTTTTCTATTTAAAATCTTAAATCACCAGCAAGAGAGACCTTGAGAACAATATGAAGAGTGCTTTAGTCTCCAGATTTTCCCAAAGCACAAACAACTAGGCCAGTGCTAGAAAAATAATCACAGCAAGAACTCTGTCAAGGATTAAAAGCCTTAGTCCAGCTATTAAAGAATCATTAGCTTTTTGCATTGCTTTCAGATGTGGAATAGTGAGAGAATTTCAACATTATTTATTTCATCTTTTCCATCACTTTTATGTTCAGCAGTAATGATAAATATTGTACATAATGTTTAAAGTGTACGCAAAAGTTCGTATTATGCAAATAAATATTCCTCATGTCAGCAATACGAGCTACATCTGTGGGGGCGTTACCTGGTTAGAAGCCTTCAGAGATAATATCTAATTCCGTGTGATTTCCATCTGACACACCAAGTGGGTACTTTTGAATATGACAAAGCTGGCTCTTTCTGGAGCAATAATAAAGTGACCCACTTGAGCAACTGGCGTATGAGTAATTGACAGCAGTAAAGACACAGGTGGGAAAGAAGAGCTGCTGGAGGAGAAAAAGGGTGTTGTGTGTGTTTCACCGCAGACCTGCCAAAGACTACAAGAAAAGACCGCTGCAGAAAGCAGAAGGAAAACAGAGAAAACAGCAACAGGGAGATGTGTTTGGAAAAAAAAAAGGCACCATGAAAGCAAGAAATGAGAAGACAGACATGGACAAGATCAGTGAAAGAAGAAAAAATCTGCAGAATGAACTTGGAGCACTGGAGTCTCATGACATGAGACCTGTAGGCCATTTTGTGCCGCCATCTGGTTTTCTGCTGCCATATCCATGACTCTGGGAAAGCTGGTCCCAACATCCAGAGTTCCCACTATAACCTGTGATGTTCTGCCTGCGGCTCCTGCCCCAGGATTTTGAAAATTCTTTGTTCTCTGACTCAGCCAGGCACAGGAATATTGACTAACTTCGTTGCCGTGGGCTTGGCATTAAATTATTTAACCCCCAGTGATGCAGTCTAGTAGTCACGAGTTCGCAGAGGTTATCAGGGAGGATGCAGACAAGCTCGAAAACATACCAAGCAGATGAAGAGTTTATCCACTTCCAGCCAGAGTTTGCAGGGCAGAAGGTTAAAAGTTGCAACCATTAGATACAGAAATCAATGGAACAGTACACAAATGCTGTACCTTAATAATACCATACTTAGAGTCACTTTAAGATGTTTTTTTCAGAGGCAAGAAACTCCTTTTCATCATTTCCCACCACCTACTGAGAGAGATTAGAATTGTCCTCAATTCAGCCCTCTCTCTAAATGGCTCTGCGTTCATTCTTGTTCCCAATGGTGAAGTGTCTTACCCCTAACAAAGAAGAATGGAAGTGAAATGCGTTTTTTTGGAGACTCTAAGCATGTGTTGCTGGGCTAATAGCACTGCCTTCCATGTAATGTCAAAGTGTAAACCAATTCAGAAAGTTGTTCTGGGACCAATGAACTAACTCAAGCATGTAAGAACAGCCAATGTCAAGCCATGGAGTAGTTTGATACATAGACAATGTAATGATTTTTAGTTGGTGTTTTCATAAAAATATAGATTTAAATACTTATAATTTCCCAGTGAAGTAAAGAGCTAGTTATTCAAATGAAACCTGTCATTTCCCCACCGCTGTAAATTGCTTGATCCACATTTCCAGCTCTTTTGTATCCACTTAAAAAAAGCAAGCGAAACAAAACCCGACAGTACTCATTATTTCTGGATTCCTAAAAATACCAACCACTGCTGCACCTATAAACACAGAAAACACGAGATGAATAACACCAGGTCACCAGCAATGGGGAGATGAATCACCCGGCCGCAGTCCTCTGCAGTGGATATTCACACAGAGGATCTGGTGGCCCACAGACCCTTGGCTAGAAACACCCCATCACCACCCAGTGAGCTTTGTTAAACGGAGAAAAGATGTGAAAGCTTTACCCGTTCTTCACTCCACCATCGGGTCTGTATGTTGTCACAGCACAAAGTCAGACCCTTGTTAATCTCCACAGGTATTTAGAGGTTCATTTTAAATACTTTGTGTCTTCCAAATGTGACTTACTGAGAATATTTATTTCTTGTCTTAAGATCCTGTGTAATGATCCATCTGCTCAGTAATGGCTAATACTCTAATCTCTCCTTTTTGTGAGCTAATCATGGCCCCAGACAGCATGTACTCACTCACTAGATGGCCGAGAGGATAAAGGTCTTAGGAATGGTTATAAAATTTGATGATGTAATTAATACCTTTTATTACTGGCTTTAAACCTTTTAGCGTGAAGCCATAGGTTTAAGGTGCACACTAATGTCCCAGCCTCTCCTTTGCTCAGGGAGAATGATACGAATCCTTTTAGAGTGGGGAATCCCTCTTCAGACACACCAGGATGACTATGTGTTGTAGGGCAGGCATGATCCGTGACGGATTTACATCCCACTCCGTCTATTCTCCAGTTCAGGGCACCAAACCAACACCTCGCGGTGGTCTCCCAGTTCACACACTCAAGTTTCCTCTGCAAAAAGGGCTAAAAGAAGGGAAAGAGGTGTGGTTGGATGGCACAGCATTGGCTTGGACTGGGGAGCGCCACTACAACAACTGTGGACAACCAAAACCTGAGGAAAGGCCTCGGCCCCAATCTTTTAAGGTTGCCCACCCCTAAAAACCAGTCAACGTCGAATACAGGGACGGTGGTTCAAACCGGAGCCTGTAAGAAATACACAAAGGTACTTTCAAGCCTCCTGCTGTCATTGTCCAAAATCAAAGACAGTCACAGCCTGGCCATTGCTGTTCCATATTTTCCGATGAAAACAAACCCTAATGTTAAATTATTTGCTGTTGATTTGGAAACAGGCTCTCTGTAACAGCAAAGAGCCTGTTATCTCTATTGGAGTGATACTCTATCAAAGGACCACTTATATGTACCCAGACCCTCTCTCAGAGGGAGCTTGTCACCAGGTTTTCAGCAGCAGAAGGAGAAGTGTTCAAATAAAACTTAAGTGATGGCAAAATGCTTAAATACATTAAGAATTACCAATTTCCTAGCAGTCTTCAGGCAGCTTGGCAGTGAAATTGAATCCACATCGGTACTTTTCAAAATACACTGTAAAAGTGCTTTGATGGGCCACACACAGACGTACCTTTGAAAAGGACAAAAAAGATCAATGTGTTTGATATCTCCTATGGCATTCACTGGAAATAAATTGTAGGTATTAGCCAAATTACTTAAGCAAATTCAAGAGTAAATCACATGTAAATTTATTTGAATTTGGTATTTGAAATTAAACTGAACTCTAGGGAATTTAACACTACTTCACTGGAAAATTACAGTGAATCCTATGAAAGTGGGCAATATTTCTTAGTACACTCCCAGGAGAGAGACGGGCAGGCAGCGAGTGGCAAAGGCAGAGGGAAGGGGGTGTTTCAAGGGTGTAGCTGCTTCAGTGCCCAGGAAGAATGAAAGAGAATTTACAGGATCTGGACCAGCTTACCCAGCTGGGAGCGATTTTCCATCCTAATGGGAGAGGCGCTGGTAACTAGGTCCTGACAAAATTTTTCAGTACATCATATATATCTATAAAAATTCATTTTAAGACAGCCCCAAACCATCTGACAACGGAGTTAATTGAGTTTTGCTTGAAAAAGAAAAAAGGTGAAGAGTGTCAATGCCCGTTCACTCCAGTTCCATTAGATCTCCGTTGCTCGGGGCAGACTCACAGGGCGACCAGCAAGACGAGAACGAGGGGGCTGCAATGACAGCGGATCCTCTCAGATCTAAAGCTGTAAACTCTCTAGATTGAATTCCTCAATTATTTAAATTTAAACACTTAAAGAAGAGCACAAGTTGTAGTTGAAAACCAACTACTGTTTTCCATTGTCAGGAAATGAAACAACATCCACTCTTCAGGCTTTCAGCAAATAAAGTCAGTTTCGATTAAAAACAAAGTTGTGTTAAGCTGAAATCTTCTCACAAAAATCTGCTTAGAACAGAAGGTATTTTTATTGAAAAAAAAAAAAATTTCCCCAAAAGATAATGTTTCATACCTTATTTGTGTATGTATTTTTAGAATGTGTTATGTATCACTAGATAACATTTGCAGGCTGTTCCAGTTGCCGAGGTAACTACGTTATTTTAATGATCAGCAGAGAGGATCATTATGTAAAACATTATGTTAATTTCAAACGCGGAAAATTGATATCTTGCTGTTACCTTGAAGCTGCACCTTTTTTTTTTCCCTGCAAAGTGCCTTTTTCCATGAAAATTAATGGTATGGCTAAGTGCTCGAGTATCCCTTTCATACTGATTCAGGTTGGCTTTGGAGGCAAAAATGACACCTGACAACCAACCACCGGCAGGCGAACACATTTCAAACCATCATAGTTGGTACGGAAATAGTATAGGAAAAATTGTTCCTTATATTCTTAACTAATACCCCATGGAGAGTTGGTGGGAATTTTAGGATAGCACATATTTATATCATTTCATTTTTGACTTTGAAATATATCATTGCTTAGTTAAGGAAAGCAAATTCGAAAGCACATTTAATCATTGCTTATGATTAAGTATGCATAAGTGTTGTCCGTGACAGAGACCAACTGATGAAAAGATTAAAAAGATTACACTTAGCTTTTGCTGCTTTTATTAGATTATATATCTCCTAGATTACTAGGTTATACCAGCAGTACAAATGCTGTGCATTTCTGATTTTATTGCAATCGTAAGCGCTCTTTCTGAGGCTGCAGCGAGCACCCTGCTGACGGCAGTAGTTCATGGTGTGTTTCTGTTCTCAGACCTGCTTTCTCCATCAAAACAAAAAACACCTGTACCTTTCAAAGTTATCAAAACTGAGTCTCACACAAATTTTAGGGCTCATAAAGGCAACAGCGAGAGAGCGCCAGCCTCACAAATGCAGATTGTCTCAGGCGACCAAATGCAACTCAGTTTTTGCCACCAGAATCTTCTTTTGCCTCTTCTCGGTAGTTCTGCCTACAGACCATGTTAAATTATGAACACTTAATTCTTCGGGTGGAACTCGCTGCTTTTATGTATTCGAACATGATATGCTCAAGACATCTGAGAGCTCCGATATTCTCCTGACACTTCATCGTAATCACCTGATCCATTTTGGAGTCAGTGAACTCGTCTGACAATACTCCAAGTGCATTTTGACGAAGACTATATTTATAGGGACCGTAACTCTTCACTCCACAGAGCTCATTCGAATCCTTTCCCAAGGATTTCCTCTGCGGGCAAAGCTCTGACTTCACCAGCCGGGAGCTCCTTCTCAAATTCTTTACCTATAGTCACACCTATTTACACTGGTTGTCTTCTATTTCAACCTCACTACCCCGACTTTCCTGACGTGCTGTGGTTTGCCGATTTACACACATCCCAGGGAGGACAACAAGCCAAAAACCTAAGAATGCTGAAAAAAAACCCCACCCAGAATTGTATTAAATCAATTAGCTACTGTAAAAAGACCATAGGATGATACAGCTGGGAATAAGCCGTCTATTAACTAATAGGATTAGGAATTAATTTCCCCTTTCCAACAGCTTACGCCTCACTTGTCCACTATGTGCGACCAAATACCTCGCCCTGCAAAGCTGTGCTTTCATCCTCAGCGTGGTGAAAATAGTGGGCTGCATTTTCAACCCTTGGAATGATTTAAAGCTTTCCGATGGGTAGCTCTCTGCTAGAAAATGCTAATCACACAAAATCTAAACGTTTCAACAAAAACCATTTTTTTTGTAGAAATTTGTTGAAGGAATATAATCAAAACACATTATCCTGTTGATTACCGAATTACACTAGAAGATGATGTAAGAAAATTACAGTCAAACAATGGAATAAAGAAACACTGAAACAAAACTCCTGAAGTGTGTGTTTTATTTCAAACATTTTGAAAGGTCCTTTAAAGAATTGTCAAAGAGACTTTTCAGAATTTTTGTTTCATGGAAAGTTTAAATTCTTGCAGAGAAAAAAATAATGAATATGTCAGGTCAATTTTTAGTCCAGTAAGATGATTCATATGTTTTTGGGAACAAGCACTTTGAATTATAACAATTGTTAGAGAACGGCTACTTTAGATTTTTTAATCTTTTTGTGACAGTGTATGATATGAATAAATACAAGTATAGAATTAGCAAGTAAAGATGTTAAGGAATGCTAGTGAGAAATAAAGAATTTTAGGAACAAATATGAAAAGGGGGATCACAAACTACAAAAAATCAACCTTCTAGAGGTGAAACCCTCCACAGATGGAGCAGAGCTGTAAGAGGAGCAGAGAGCAGCACAGAGTATGAGAACAAGTTAGCAAGTGAAGGGCACATATTTTGGAGCTCTAATTGAAATGAGCTGAGAAATAATGGAATTACAGAAAGAATTTATAGAGAGTAAAACAGTGACATTAAGGAAAACAACAAGCTTGAGGTTATGGGATATAAAGCCATGTGTAGAATGGGCAAAACTATTCTACAGAGCATTATTAACCACTAGAAAAAAAGAAGTCTATTTTAACTATCTACATCAACTCCTGTCTCTTTACAGAATCTCTGTATTCTGATTCACCACCAATAATTAAACACACTTTTCTCCCAAGTCTGATACTGTCAAGAACGTGCGGACAGAAGGGATTAGAGACAATAGCGAACCACAAACAGAGTTAAAATTCTTACTGTCAATGAGGGTTTCCAGTTAATTCTTCCGAGAAAAACCAAAACACAATTTACAGTTGCCTCCTTATTTCAGAAGGGCAGTGACTGAACAGTAACCTGCAGGTACAACTTTCTAATGTATATCAAATATTTAAGTTGTATCTTTGTGGCGCTACTTACTTCTGAGCTATCCCCAGTCCTCAAATACCTCCTGGTAGTAAGATTTCATGTACTGTGACTTCCCTTTCTTTCTGAATTTCTGTAATTTCAATGTTATCAACACAAAGGATTGCTTTATTAGACTAATCTGTTATTATAAATCAGGCATTTCGAGTCAGAAAATGCGGAGTATGGGGTTTTTTTGCAACCTTCTCTCATCTAGTTAATGTGAGCATTCTCATCACCTTTGAATTACATTTAGCACATCCTATTTTTCCAAGAGTCTTGCCTGTTTCAGTGCCCGAGTTGGGGGGGATACACAAGAAGGGGAGAATTCGCAATCTGGAACGCACCAGAAACTCAGTAATTCGTATTCATAGGTTTGAAAACCTGGCGTTACTGCTCTGATCATCTGCCCTGGGACCACCTAAACCCATCTCCACGGTAACAAAGGCCACAGAATTTTCTCCATAACCCCAACCGACCAGATTGAGAGATTATTTCTCTGTGGTTTGTATGAGGAAGCCATCCACTACAGAGCTAAAATTTCAAAAGATCCAAGACCCAACAGTGCTTTACATAAGTCCTTTCAGTGTTTCAGTACTTTTATGGTAACAGAAAAAGGTGTTTTGCTGTTCCCAGACAGAATTTGTCTTATGCTTCAGTCCTTCGGCTCTTCTTGTGTATTTGGCAGATTAAAGAGCTCTCCACTATGACAAATCCTCCTGACTAGGTGCTTAGAAGCCATAAAATTACCTCAGAAGGAAGCCGGGACCCGCCGGCCTCCCCGCGCCTCGGGAAGGCCGCCCCGGGGCAGCCCCGCCGCCGAAGCCGGGTCCCCTCAGGGGAGGCCGCCGGTGCCGGGCC
>JAHREE010000238.1:0-52470 GCA_033628505.1 Tringa tobata
ATCCAGGGAGCCCAGAACTGGACCCTGGTTTATTGACTCAAAGAAAGGCTATGCCAGAGCACCGCCCAAGAACAGGACCTTTCCAGAAGACAACCACCAGGTGTTGTTCAGGTGGTGATGAGGCCTCACAGATCCCCCTGGGCAGAGGGCTAAGAGGTCCATTTTACAGAGGTATCCATACACAGTGGAACAGAGAGCCAAGCCTTCAGACACATCCTTTTGTTATTTTTCAAAAAGGGGTTTCTGGCATGTAATTTTGGCCAGGTTTGTCTAATTTTCAGAGGTTCAGAGGAGCTTTGACTCCAGCTGGTGTGGGTGAGAACCACAGCTCCCAAGGCACCAACAGCCTTGAGTGAGACACTTGGGCACCGATACACAGAAAGGTATTTCAGAATACATCAGAAATCATAGATTTTAGCCTCTTGGCCTTGCTCAGCACAAGGCAGTAGCAGAGAAAGAAGTCTCCACTATCAGATTTGAGCTTTAGTCCTTTTCACTGTATTTTTGGACCTTCCTGAGTCAGGCCAGGTACGTGTGAAACCAGGGAAAACGGTTTGCAAAGTCACTCAGAAGATCAGTAGTGAGGAGAGGGACTGGCCACTGAGCTCCTGGCGTGAGTGGTTAGTCAGGTTATGACCTGGCTGACCTTACTGGTTATAAACCTGAAACTCACTGATTCTTTTCCATGCTAATTACTAAAGGAAGCTTCTCCCACAGAAACGAGAGGTGTCACTGGGGTCAGAGCTGTCCTCCTTCCCGGAGCTCTGCCAACATCACAGTCCCCACCTAAGGGACAGAGCTTTTGTTCTTGTCCTCCAAAGTGCCACCAACTGTGCTCAACCGTATCGCAGCTTTTAAATATGGGAAAAGGTTTAAAGAAATGCAAACCAACATCACCGAAGGCACTTCACGTAGGAGCTCAGTCAGGTCTCCAAACGCAGCGTTTGTGGAAATGGTACCGTCACTCCTCCAAAACCTAAGAATATAAAAATAGTATGACTTACAGGTACCACAATACTACAAACCCAAGTTCATTGTGTCAACCCAAAATCGTGCCTCACACATGCCCACCCAACCACAGGCTGCAGCCCACTTAACCACTGAAAAGGAGAGAAACAGGCTCAGAAAACACTTTAAAATGAGTGACTTGCTAAGACAGCTGGCACCGATGCCATTTGTCTGTATGCTGTAAAGGTGTAAATACCAGCTGCTGCTGAAATATTTAAGAAAAATCTGCAAGTTCATGAGACCTCTCCCTGGGTGCTGCTCCCTGCAGAGACCCCCCCCGGGTGGGGGCACCGCGTTGGCTCCCTGCGGAAAAGCCCAAGCAGGACCTCAGCAATTCCACATTCATTTTGTCCTCCCAGCTTATCTCCTCCCAGCTTTGGAGTGCTTTCTTCCTTATCTGGGAGACAAATGGCCTCCGCGGAGAGCTCTGAGCAGCAGAGCTATTTATCTGTTTGACATGTGTTTCCCTGTTTGTTTTCTCCAGCCTTGAGACAGGGCTCAGGCTCTGACAATATTCAGCTGTGTCAACGGCGGAGGCTTGCCCAGCCCCTTCGCTCCAGCGCCGTGAATCAATTTCTTTGCCATATTTATCACTTACTGCAGTAAATCAACTCTAATCGATGCTTTCTTCTCTCGATAGGGAGCACAGCCTTTACCAACTTTGCAGAAAGCACGCTGGTATTAAGAAAAGCCATGGGAGAAAATATTATTTAGTCAATTCAGAACTAATTTTTGCTTTGGGGGAAAGAAATGAAAAGTTGACTCTCCAAAAGCTGAGCACTGGTCCAGAGAAGCCATCCCCTGTGCCCTGCAGCCCAAAGGACTGAAGTAAGAACACCCACCTAGAATTTGCTTGGAGTTCTGCAGCAGAACAGACAGCAAGAAAGCTCATCATCTTAAATTTCTTTTATTTCCAAAGGAATCAAAACCCTGAGAATGAGTATCAGCCACAAATGAATAAACACTTTTGCAAAGTGCGGTCACACTGTCTCCATTGGAAAAAAAAAAAAAAAAAAGTCTGTTGAGCTACTTCTCATTGTTTCCAATATTTCACTTGTTGCTTTTAACACCTTATTCCTAAAAGCTCTACATGAACAAGCATCTCCCTGTCTAACCTAAGAGCATCTCTGTTCTTTCAGAGCCAGCTCCTGGACGCAAGGGACACCCTGTGTTGTCCCCTCGGTCCTGCCAAGCAGCGGAGCCAAGGCTTGAGAGCACTGGATTTGCCTTCGTTCTCGTTAACCAGGGCTCTGTCACACTCTGGCAGCTCAAGACAGCACAGATGTCACCAAGAGCACAACCAGGGGAGGGCCTGCAGATCCCTCTCCCGCTCTCCTTGGCAGGAACAGCCCTGCAGGCAGCAGCGAGGAGGGAGACGAGACTCAGGCACGGATCCAGGGCTGCTGCCGTTCACTTACCCAGGGAGAGCAGCTTTTCTGGGAGGAGAGCTCACAAACATCTCCGTGAAGGTGCAGACCCTGCCCTCGCTTGGGTTGGGTAAGAAGAGGGGTCGGTGTTGTCCCCACGACAGTCTGATACGGTGGAGAAGCATCAGGACGTCAACTGGAGCCATCTTCCCACGGCCATCTCAGTCAGCTTCAGGGGAGCTCTGCATCACTGCCATAACATAAGGCTGGGACAAAACGCTCTATTTAGCCCATTTAGACATTAAATAAACTGCATTTCCGACTCCATTCAGTCTCTCCCCGGGAGCACTCTGTACACCTTAGACAGCCCACCTTCCCCTCCTCCAGCAAAACCCCACAGCTCTTCCCCTCTCAAGCTTAACTCATATTCAAATTTATTTTCAGTAGGAATTTTGTCCAGACACTGCAATTCTGTTCCCTTCGGACCGACTACGATGATGAGCAACAAATGCCTTAAAACAAAGCGCTGGCTGTGCTACAAATGAGCTTGGGTGGATGGGGTGGGGAGGAGCACTAGAAACAAGGAGAATTTTAAACCCAGCAGAGCACAGTACACATGTCCCGAGTTCCTCCTCTATCAACACATTTCCAGCCTGGAAAACCTGCAATTCCTATGGATTCATTCAAATAGCTCCTCTACAGAAATTTGACTCCTTATTGGAGTTCACTCGCTTCTTTCAGAACCCACAGCAACCTATGGGACTGAGGGGTCAGCTTTTTTGTGTTTCCCAAGGGTTTGTGGTTCCTGGATTCAACAAGCCTCAGTTTTGGCTGAAAAAGGTTAACAAAGCTCCACTTTCTTTAAAAAAAAAAACCATCTTTGCATGTTCTTTTTAGCAAAGCAAAGGCTTCTCTTTCATACAGATGTTGCTCATCCTGAGCACTCCAGGTGCGATGGAGAATATCACCCAATATGGAAAAACTTTGAAAAACTTCCCATCACTACAAAGGTCACATAAAATCACTACCAATCAATATAGAAATCAACATTCATCATCAGCTCCACAACCACTCAACACAGAGTTTTGCAAAAAGGCAATGGTGAACATCAACATTGGAGAAGAAGGGGAAGAAAGCTGGGAAGGGGCCCCAGGGTACAGCCCGGCACGTTTCCCAGGGGCAGAGGAAGAGCAGGGCAGAAGCAGAAGGAAAGAACATGGCACAGACCTACATGAAATGAGCCAGCACCAGTGTGATTTCAGAGGCAGAAACAGAGCCCAACGACGCAGGGTCTCAAAGGTGAGGACATCGGTGACACCTAAGTTACCTGGGAGTCAACATCTGTGTGCATTCCATGTTCCCTTCTGGCATTTACTGTGGCTTCATGCTGTAGGGACACTAAAGACATTTACACCCAAACTGGATTCAAACAGACACGATGAAAAAAGCTTTCAAGTGGCCTAAATAAATGACATTTTTAGGCATGCAGAGGAAAGAAGAAAAAGAAAGATCAACCAAAGATGTTATCCTCACTCCAGAAGAGGCAGCCAGCAGCTGAAGGTAAGCAGGTCTGTTGGAAAAAAGAAGAACATTGTCCTCAGCAGGCTGCCACTAAATGGGAGAATGGAAAAAAAAAAGAAAAAAAAGCCAGCCAAAGACATAGGACATTACAAATACCTATCAATTTTCACAATGTGTATTTCCTAACTCATACTAATTTAGCTTTCTCCAGCCCATGCTGAGATGAGGGAAGTTTTAGACTCTGTACCTGTAATTTGGGGAGAGTGGGAAGAGGGTTACTTCTTTTTTTTAAGCACATTTTTTCCCCTCTCTCAGCCACATGCTGCATAATTGCAGCTACAGTGTAGATTTTATTGCTGGCGTTTAGAAGAGTAAGTGCTCACTGACAAGATGGGAAAGGTTCCTCCCCTGGGGAGCCCAACACAGAGACTGATTAAGCGACCGGTAGGTATTTAAGAACATAAAAAATATTGGCAGATCGGGGTTGCGGTTCTTACTGAAGAGGAGTCAGCCCAGGAACAGAGCCAGCCTGCTGATTTCCAGCAGGGTGTAGAATTGGTGAAGAGTAAGGCTTTAAGCTTAGGATTTTTGTACACTTTTTAATAGTAGAAAGGTTGAAAAGTAATCACGGTTTACTCCTCCGGAGGTTCCCGCTTCGTCAGCCCATCAAACCAAACCTGGTGGTCCCCGTCCCCAAATCCTTTTGTGGAGACTGAACAGCAGCCTATAATCTGCAGTAGCTGCAGGACTTCGAGAACCTATCTACAGTTAACAGAAATTAGCACAAAATACCTTGACTGCTTGGATTATTTTAATCTTATAAAAACAAAAAGGAACAAATGAGTTGGCCAAAGCTACGAGATGACTAATAACAAAGCCAGGTCTGGACAGCACAGGTTGGGTTTCAGTCCTACACTCAAGACCCCTGCACCACATTGTTTCTTCATCTCTGTTAACATTACTGCGGTGATATTAAAAGCATATGCAGAAAGAAATAAGAAATAATTAGGATTTCTCTCCTTTAAAGAGCCACAGCAAAGCCCACATGTGAAAACATTTCAGCAACATCACAAAAGAATAAATAAATGGCAAAACTGTTGAAATAACTTACAGAAGAACCGCAGAAATATAAGCTATAAGCCTTCTATCCTGTAGAAATATAAGTTATAAGCCTTTTGTCTTGCACTGAGAACTTTCATTTATTTTGTACAAAAAATATAAAATATTTATATATTTTAAAATAATTTGTCAGCACTGTTTAGACTTTTAAAGTTATAACCATTATTTTGGAAGTGATTAGCTATAAAGCATTTTAGAATTTAAAAAAATGCAGCAAATTCTCATAAACAAGTTTATACAAACATAATGAGGCTATATTTCAAGTAAATCCCAGCAGCTAAAGATAACTAGAATGAGGCTACAACTCACTTCAGTTGTATTTGATTAGGACATTGTTCTACTATTGAACACGCTCAATGAAAAATGTTTCTAGAAGTTTACTGAAACTACACATTCCCACACGCAGAGATCAAATCTGAGACTGTTGAATCAGAGAAGAAAAAATGAAACTATGAGGGTATCTATCATACAGTCCTATCAATTCTTCTCAAAGCAGTCCTGCCCTCCAAACTGTCAACACAACAAAGAAGAAAAATATCAAGTTCTTTCCAGAGCTCAGGATAGCCTTGGGAATCGCTCGTTACAGCAATGAGCTGCCTTGCTGGTGGGTCACACCCTGTTCTAACATGGTCCTTTAGTCTTCATCTTCATTTGTGCTGCAAAATAAAAGCAGTGGGTTTGTCTTTGAAGACACCTCCAAGAAATTTCCCTTCCCAGCTGTATCTTTTGAAAATCCGTCGGGTTCAGATACACGGTTTTCTTCTGGTTCCTGTGAAACACAGCTCGCAGTCGCCAATCCTTCAGGCTGTTCTGAAAGTCTAATTGCAGTGTGCATTTGCTTTTCTAATTCTTCTATCAGTTTTCCAGGAACAGCCGTAAAAGAAACCTTTGGTTTTTCATCACTAACCTCAAACGTCGAAGCGTCGGTGCCCTGCCTTAATCCATTACAGGCAATAAGTGGAGCTGTCCTCTCCTCTCGAAACGTGCCTTGTAAAGAATTTATTTTCCCATCTTCGCTGGTGGAGGACTCTCGCTCCTCTGAATCTGAGCCTTCTGTCTCAGATGATGAAGTGCTGCTGGATTCTTCAGACTCACTCCTCTCGGACTCGGAGGAAGGCAGCTGTTGCTTGGAAACTGTGCCAGCAGCTTCTAAGGCGCGCTCTTCCTCCTGTACCAGCACCGCCGCTGCCTCCAGCTCTTCTAGCTCAAATCCTACGTGGGACTTCGTGAGCGTGCTTTTCTGCAAGGACTCAGAGAGTGCAGCCAACTTTTTTGACCTTTGACAGAGAACAAGATATGTTATTTAACTTTACAAACAGAACTTGCCCATTTGATAACAAGAATCCAAAATCTTAAACAGTTGTACTATTCGCCCAGTTTGCAAACAACTTCCTTCTCCAATGATTGTAAAAGTAGATGCTGCAGGAAAAAAAAAAGAATCAAGACTGTTTGTAATTATTATTATTTTGGATAACTTTTCTCACAAGGCTAGACAATATCCCACTGAAAGTCTTCGGTGACACTTGCAGAAAAGATAGTGCTTTTTTGGCCTTTCAGCAGTGCCCAGCAAGGGAAAATGGATTTCAGAACAAACCTGTTGAGGATTGCTGGCTTTAGCAGTGACTTCTGCAGTATGTGGCTTGCTGGATTAAGCTCATATGCAGCAAAATCATTTTGTTTTACTACCCTTCCTGATACAGCTGTTAAATGCAGATGAACCGATAGCGCGGAGCTGACCAGGTCCACCTCAGTGATACATTCTCCTTCTCCCACAGCTTTTTGCACCCATGATAGGAGATGTCTCTGGATGTGCTCTACCTCTCACTTGTAACTCCACTGGAATACAACTCAACAAAAATAGCAGGACCTTTTAGATGCTTCAATTCATTCAATTAGATGTGTCATTACCATAGACTCTTCCATGTTTTTTTTGCTCTTAAAGGACTTGTATTTAAAAGTGAAGAAAAGGAAAGTCAATGCAGCTTCTTACACGTTTTATAGAGACAGTGTAACATTTAGAACACCTCTAATTAAGCAGGCACATGACGTCAGCTTCAAATCTTTGGTACAACCATATCCATTTCTTCAAGAGTTTTGCAGTCAGCACATGCTTTACCAGAAAAGTGCATCATGGATTTATAAACAGAGCGAGCAAAAAGTAAAAGAGTGCCTTGAAACAGAAGGGGGCGGGCAGAGGGGAAAACGGGTATTAAAAAAAACAAACATACATCCTGTTTCTTGTTGTAGAGTTTCGCCTCGGACTATCAATCAACTTTTCACCGCTTCCTGCAACAGCAGGTCTACTATAAATCCTGCAGTAACTGACTGGGTTTCATTTCCTCTGCCAAAGCTGCTAACCTGCAAGGCACGACACACTGACACGGGAGCACGGGGCTGATAATGTAATACATGACTCCTGCAAGGCAAAAGTTAAAGTGCTTGTTCTCTCACTTGAATGATTTTAAAGATCTTTATATTCTCTTTCCCAGAGGGCATAATTACTCAGTATAACACAGACGCTTCATTTTTTTTTTTTTTTTTTTTTTTGCTCCTAAAGGAATTGTATTTAAAAGTGGGGGAAGGGAAATTCAATGCAGCTTCTTACATATTTTACAGAGATAGCGCAACATTTAAACGCTGAACTCAGAATAAAATATATTAAACTTCCTTAGTTCAGCCCATAGAGTAGAAAACTTAAGGAACAAGTGTTCCCCAAAAGTAACTGAAGCAACAGAAAACAATTTATATCTCTAGGATTTTAAAATCTGAAGAATTAAATCCCAACATTATCCTAGCGGCTCCAATATAAACACAAGGACCAAAGTTTAAAAAGCTGCTTACTTAACACTATTCTAATTTCTTCTTTTCGGTGATACATCTACATTTTTTTTTGTTCAAGAACTTGAAACTTTCTTGAAGATTTATAGAGGATTTGAGAAACTGCCAACTTAATTGGGAACAAAGAAAGCATTCTCCCTGCTCCATAGGTAAAGCGAAAGAAAAAGAAGCCCAGTGATTGCAGAAAGGTTGGTGAAGCCTTGCAGGGAGGTGGTAACAGAGTAACTGGCTTTAGGGGGATCTGTTCCTGAACACACTGGGAGAAACTATTTTATACCCCGAGTCACAAGAGTTTATATCCCTTTCAGAAAGCATTTTGCCTTGGTTTTGAAAGAGTCTCTTTACTTCGTTCTTACTATACACCTGCCCCCTTCCCCTGTAAGAGCTGTTAGTAACATGAAGGTAAAATCCTTTTTCCTGTCCAATTGCCAGACTGTCCACAAGAACACAACAAGCTTCAAAAAGTAAACGTGTATCATGACAGAGAACACTGTTTTGTACCCATTTTATATGTAGTTACTTTTAATTTCATTGACAGCCACGAGCAATTAACTGTAGGCACAACAATTGCCTCTGGTGACACGTCTTCAGCTCCAGCTCCCTCAGTCTCACCTGCCTGTCTTACTATTGCCATTACAGACAGAAAATTGATTTTGAAAGTTCTTATGGTCCTCACATCTCTTCTAACGTGTCTGTCACTTTGTTTCCCACTCCTATAGTATTTTTTTGCTTTTTCCCCTTTTCTGCTGTTCTAATATTTCACGTATATTTTTCTGCTAGACACTCTCGATCTTTGAAATCACTCCCTTAAAATCAGAGACTAGTTTGGGTTGGAAGGGGCCTTCAAAGCTGATCTAGTCCAAGCCCCCTGCCATGAGCAGGGACATCTTCAACTGGATCAGGTTGCTCAAAGCTCCATCCAGCCTGGCCTGGAATGTTTCCAGGGATGGGGCATCCACCACTTCTCGGGGCAACCTGGGCCAGTGTCTCACCACCCTCTGCATAAAAAAATTCCTCCTTGTATCTAGTATAGATTTACCCTCTTTTAGGGTATTAAGGAGATGTATGGCACCATGTACTTTGTGGCATTAATAAATACTCCATTATGCTCCAGATTACTTAATGCCAAGCATTAAGGAAGAAAATACACAGGGATATACTAATCTGACTCAACACAGCTTATGTTATTAAATCAGATGTGGTACTACTGACAGATAAAAGAATAGCCTCTCTAAAGCAGCAAGTGTCTGGTCATTCTATACACAAATGCATTTTTATCAATGAATTACAAAAGAATGAATGAAAAGGCTGTGCCTGACAGCTACAGACAAACACCTGCGCTACCGGACAACCTGCAACTGTAAAAGGCTTAGAACTTAGTCTGAAAACCTTGGGTTGATTCCTTCTGAGCAAACAAAACACACTACAAAATAATGACAATAACCAATTTCGTAAAACAACTGTGGCTTTAAGTTCCACATTTAGTCCTTTTCCTCCAAAAGTTTTGATAGAACTACTGAGAGAGGACATGCTTTTTATCTTTACAAAGAATTGCAGGAAAAAAAGCCATTGATTAAACAGCCTGTTCTTCCCATCTAACAGCAACAGCACAAATGGATACTCTGCTTGGATGAGTAAATGCCTTCAAAAGGTCAACAATTTATCTATTCTCTTAACTTCTACAACTGCCTTCCTTGAGCCCTCACACAGAGTGGTCCCATGGAGCAGTGTGATGGCCACCACCACGCACAAGGAGAGGGTCCATGAGCCACCAACCAGAACATTTTGGGAAAGGAGACGGAATGTGGACTCCATGCAGACCTGGGGAACCTCCTTTCTCTTTGCACCACTGCTGCCCCAAAGATCACATTAAGCCAGTCACAATAGGAATCTTTAAATCATTAAAAAACCTAGAAGATTATTTTACTATTTTTTTTAGCTCTTAGTCACACCAAGTATTTAATCAAACTGGATTTAAACCGCATAAAAAAAGTCTCTTTTCAGTTACTCAGATTTCGTAGTAAGTTAAATGTTTCCTCCCAACTTTCACTCTGGTCATCAAGTCTCTTCCAGGAATAAAAAAAAAAAAAAAAAAAAAAAGGACAGTCTACAGAGCTCAACATTTCAATATGAGAAACACTCAAACTGTCATGTTCTTGACAAATTTATACATAAAAGCAGAAAACTCCACTCCTCAACTTTCCAATCTTTTCTTAAAAGGAAAAAAGAACAGTAGCTGCACAGGTTGATTTTTTCCTGCCCCTGTGCAAGGGACTAACAGAACCACAATTAGCTATCAGTTCATCTTGTTTAAGGCAATTATCTAATTTCAAGGAGAACTGAGTTTCAGGAGTGCATTTCACATCAGCCTTAGGAAAAGGTGGCAGCACTCCCTGGGCAAAAAACGAGGCAAACAGCATAAAAAAACCAGAGCATGGAAATGCTTTCAATGGGAGACTGTGGGTCTCAGAGCTAATGATTTCCCCAGCTGAAAGATAAGCAACAATTCAGGAAACAAAACTGAGACACTAGAAATGAGATATCATGTATTAGAGACTCGTAGTAAACAGGTCCTGCTGTTTCCAGAATCTTTTGAGTAGTGTTTCAGAGATTAGACAGCAAATACTTTAATTTTTCAAGTATGATTAATGGAATCGCATGATTACTTTAAGACATGCTCATTCAGTATGCACATTTGCGGTAATGATATCTTATTATTATGGTAATAGTGTTCTTACATAAACATGCATAATAGGCTTTAAAGGTGCTACACATGATAATTATTAGTTATCAAGATGTCAGTTGCTTAAGGAAAATGTCTAATTACAGGTTAAACTGATCAGATGCATGTTTTGTTTAATGTATAGCTCTGAGGAACAGATAACAACAGAGGCATCTCAGGTCTTGTCCATGTAGTCTGGGATTAAAATTTCAAGACAGAACTACTGTAATCCCTGTCTAGGCAGCAGGAGAGTTTCTCCATGTTCTAAAAGAAGAAAAAAATCTTGTTCCACAGGTCTCAGATTATGAAAGAGTAAAACTGGGGTGAAAAGAACAAAGAATCAAAGGACATTTAGCAAATAAAGGGAGACGGGTAAAATAAGGAAAAAGTAAAAAAGGATTATGACAACAGGAAAGGGAAATCAGTACAGGTTTACAGCAAAGCCCACCTGTGGCAGTGTGATGAGAAATGATGGTGATGGGGACCAACTGCAGTGCTGAGACACAAGCAGCAGCTGGGGCAGGAGAGAAGCAGGACACAACTTCTCCAGTGAAAGACTACAAGCTCCAGTTCTACTTTCTCTTCCAAAGAGTAAAGAAGGCACTAGGATTTGATGAATCAAGATAGCTGTTATCTCCAGAACACGGAGCTACTAGAAAAAGGTCTCACAGAAGACATACATTAGGGATTTGACTGTTTCCAAGGAAGATTTATCATAGGCTGGAAGGAAAGACAGAAGTCAATGTATCCAAAGAAAGTAAAAAAATAAATACAGGACTTGGGGAATACATCCAGCCACAAAATCCCTTCATTTTTCCCAAGTGTTAAAATAAGTAATTACACTTTTGTATGATTTTTTAATATATATATATGTAGACTTTTCTTGTGAGTCCAGAGGAGGCCACAAAGATGATCAGGGGGCTGGAGCACCTCACCTATGAAGACAGGCTGAGAGAGCTGGGGTTGTTCAGCCTGGAGAAGAGAATGCTCCGGGGTGACCTTACAGCCCCTTCCAGTACCTAAAGGGGGCTACAGGAAAGCTGGAGAGGGACTCTTGATCAGGGAGTGGAGTGATAGGACAAGTAGTAACAGTTTTAAACTGGAAGAGGGGAGATTTAGATGAGACATCAGGAAGAACTTCTTTATTCTGAGGGTGGTGAGACAGTGGCACAGGTTACCCAGAGAAGCTGTGGCTTGTGAAGCTGTGGATGAACACAACCTTGGAGGTGTTCAAGACTGGACTGGGCTTTGAGCAACCTGGTCTGGTGGGAGGTGTCCCTGCCCAGGGCAGGCAGTTGGAACTTGATGATCTTTAAGGTCCCTTCCAACCCAAACCTATATAATTCTATGATTGTATAAAATGTCCATCAGTCAGAAATAACACTACAAAAGCAACAGGTTTAAAGAAAAGGTGTTAATGGGCCAGACCTTTCCATCTGTCTGGTACGTGCCATACATCCAATTCTCTTGCTTTAGTAGTTTAGTTATGTTAAAAAAAAACAACCAAACACCACCTCCACCAAAACACAAAGAAACAACTCAAAGAGAATTTGAAAATACGAAACCCAGCATTCTGCTCCTCATTCTGTATGATGGGTGGCACTGCATGCTCTAGCAAAGTGCAGGAGTTACATATATCAAACACTGTCCAGAGTATTTGCAAACGTGGGAGTAAACAGTCAGGCTGGCAGCACCGCCTTTCAAAGCAGGAGTCAGTAACATTTCACTACAGAATGTAAAGGGACTTTTCTGGTACAGGCACAAGCTCTAGCTTGCTTTTGTTTTTATAAACAATAGAAGCATTATTTCTACTGCTTCATAAGTTTGGTGGCTTAGCATTTCACAGGTGTATACAAACATGTACTTTTCTGAAGTACACAGTGTAAACCAGGTGTTAAGATGTGGCAAAACACAATTATAAGGCAACAGAATTTTCTTATTATCTACCCCTGGCTCAATCACAATCCAGTCACTGTACAGGGCACAAGTGCTGTCACGGCAGATTGAGCTATTCTTGCACAAGCACAGGACAGAAGCAACAAAGCATGGGAACCTGCATTAAAAAAAACCCAAACCAAACGTTGGCAAGAGCTTTGGTGTCTGAATGTGACCTAACTGGTCTTGGAACCACGCTGGAAACTATCTAATCTTGGAACCAACTAAAGTCTTGTTATATTATGTTGTTCGAATGTGGTTAGGGCCTATTCACTGGGTTACAATGGGAATCAGTTCTCCACGCTAGCAATGCTCCAACTTGGCTGTACAGGGCTGACAAGCCCTACTTTAAATGTAAAACACTTTACATTAATTATCTTTAAGCCCTACAGGCAAGATAAACAAGTCTCAAAGAAAACAGTAGATACTTCAAGTGCAGACGTGCCTTCGCAGTGTCGTCGGTTCCACCCAATATGAAAATGGGCCTGTCTCATTGCCAAGCAGCCACCCCCTGGTAGCCCTACAGTTCTTGAGATACATTCAAATCCAAACTAGCAGCGTGCTGTGCCGGTCAGCAGGGCTGACAAATATAAAAATGGGCAGTTATTTAACTTATCTCTGCTCAACAGGAGCTCTGCACACATTGGACCCATCTAATAGTAAAACTGTTGCATTAAGCAAAAGGCTTTGTGTCTGCTGGATCACAAGGTATTCCCAACTGCCTTAATTTTATACATTTACTGTATGAGAAGCTACCAAATTTAAGGAGAAAGCATCAGTCAATATTTAAACTACCTTTCTCAACAAGGCCTGGCGAAACTCAAACTTGTGAGAGAAAGTTTCAGAGACACCCTCTTTCTTAGATAAAACAGATAAGATAACAAGCAATACAGCCAGCCAAGAGTATCACCACTTTAAACGTCTTCTAAATTACATACCTGGCAGCATTGCTTACAATTTCCCACAATTATTCTTTTCGCCAGAGGCATCTTAAGTATTAAGACAATTCTAGAGTAAATATTATCTCAGGCATCACCAGATATTATCCCAAAGTAGAGCATCAGCAGTTCAGATATAGAGGATGTGTAAATTTAGTATCTGCGAGACATTGAGTTGACAGTTAAGCTATAAGGGGTAATGAAATCTTCTGCCATGCCGCAAGGCTGGTTGAGGGCACGCTGCAACAGAGGGAAGTGATGTTTCTGCATGGACTGTCCCTGGTGAACAAAAGGGCACCTGCAAAACAGCAAGACCCTCCAGACCCTTCAGGTCACCTTATTGTTCCCCTGCCCAGAGTGGTTCTTGCTGGACTCCATCCATCACTGTCTTCCAGCCCAA
Organism: Tringa tobata; assembly: GCA_033628505.1. NCBI lineage: Eukaryota > Metazoa > Chordata > Aves > Charadriiformes > Scolopacidae > Tringa > Tringa tobata. Next base: position 13,849 of record JAHREE010000238.1, read on the forward strand.
GCCTTATCTGTCCAGACACAAGGGGTATGAAGAGACGTTCAGTGTATGAACTCAACGTTCAGTCCCTCGATAACGCCAACATTAACTTCCCACATGAACTTGGTCACCATCTTGATGAAAATTAATATCCCCATGGCAGTAACTCTACTGCTTAAGCTCTCTTGAAGCAGATGGTTCAAGAGGTTACATTTAAACATGATATCAAAAGATAAGAAAGTAAGCTCATACAAGAAGGATGCAGCTGAAAAAGCATCCAACTATTATTACATATACTTGAGAAGAAAATAAATTGTTCTTCTATCTAAAATTCAGATGTGAGCTTCTATCTAGTCCTGCTTGAGCAACCAAACCGGTGATCTTCGAAGAAAGTCCCTGAAAGCTGTTAATTGAGCTCACCCTGTTGGGCAATGCTGTAAGTCACTGGAACAGCATATACTGACACCCAGGGGTGGGGGATAAAGCGGGAGAGAGACACGTTCTCTTGAATGACCCTAATGCAACTTAAACTCCAGGGCTCCAGCATGATTCTTTCAGAAAGGCAACTAGCAAAGTCAAATATCCCTCCACACTTGACACACAATTTCAAACAGCTAGAAAGAAAAAAAATAATACAGTTATTTAATTCTTATGATAGAGAACTGAAAGACAATTTGATTTTAATAAAATATTCAAGACACAAAAGAGCTTAGGTTTGATCAGTCCCGACTAGTGAAACATAGAAGTGATAATGATGATGGCATTGAATGCAAAAGCAGACTTCATTCATCTAGAAACACCTAAAGTCAACATGCACAAAAAAGCATAAATGGTTGAACAATGAGGTTAGATAACAAAAAAATCCTCCAGTTCAGGAAAAGAATCCTTAAAAATTGACATTTAGCTGCAATAATGAAAAACTCATCACACTAAATCCATTTGCTCAAAAACTACCCACGGGTTACAAAAAAACATGAGCCTCAGAATCTGCCTGGAGATAGGAGACTAAGACTCAATTACACCTTTTAGCATGCGTTTTATATGATGCCATATTTCACCATTTTTTATTTCACTTTCAAGGTTATTCCTAACGAGTGCTTCAAGTTATATACTAGTCGGTGACCTCCAACCACAGTGAAATAGTCTCGAAAAAGTAAGCTCAGAATCGTTGAACAAAAATACTCTGAATTAAGTTCTGAAGGAAATTCATAGCAGAAAGCCTGTAGCCTTGTTAAATGTTAACAGACAGTGACAACCACTTTGTGCATCACAAATACACCACACTGTTGCACTACAGACTATGACAACGAACCTGATTTTACACTGATTTTATTGCTAAATACCTTATACATGCCTTTACCCCAATTCTGCACAATCTTGGGGAAATTATGCACAGATTTTATTTCATCCAGCTCGGGAAACACTATTTTCTATACTGAAACACGGGTAAAACTTAACAAATACTACCATGGAGTTTAAAGCATGAAGTGGAAAAGAAAACACACACAGCACCTGAACACAGGGTAACTCAATTTTTTTGTGGACACAAAAGCCCCTCACAGAAGAACACAGGTAATATTACTTTATACTTGTGCCACACACAGAAAATACCATAGATTCCTAATAAACAGAAAAATCTTAAAGCTATTTTATGTCCCTTTCCAAAAATGGCACAAAGTTCCGTACTGTATCAGTTAAACAGAAAGATGAATATGCAACATTTACTAAATCCCTTTGCAGCCTTTATTAGCCAGTTGGCTCATCAGAACCCTTCCTGGCTTATGAGATCTGAAAGAATCACAGAATAGGCAGTACAATTAACAGCCAGCAAGATAAACACAAACAGAACCATTCAACAGTTTCATGTGCTTAGTTTATTACACATTTTTATAGTAAGAGGCAGAACCAATAAATAACACCATTAAAATCTCATTAGCTCTGATCAATGAGTACGGAAGATAATGTAAGAAGAAAGCCCAATTTAATTTGTTAGTGAAGAAGAAACAGGACCATTTTCTTCAGGACTCAGGTAAAAATTAACTTAAACTTTAACTAATATTCTAAATTACCCACAGGAAAAGAAAGACAGATGAGTGTAAACACAACAGAAATAAGGCAACATTTGTTCACATGATTTAGTATTAGATTAACCACTATCTTCACAGGAAAGAAACAAACCATCTCCACAACACAGCACTAAAGACTGCTTAATTTCTACACTTCCTTACAGAAAGCCAACTGCTAAAATAAAAAGCGCTCAGTCTATTCAAGGTATTTTATGCAACTGCAGGTATGAATTCACTTTTTGCATTTCTCCGGAGAATGGATTCTTTTTTTTAGTCTAAATAACTTAGGTTTACACAGTTATACTGTCCACGGCTATACTCACTGTTAATTATTTCCTTTCTACCAACTCTTGGAAATACCAGGCAGCTTCAATCAAATTTGAGAGCAATTAGAGGTTAAAAAAGATCTTTCATTTTCTGCATATTTCATGAAAATAAGCACAGGTAGGTAAAAAATAATGACCAACCAGCTACTGCATGTGCTGCCTCTTGCCTGGTGGAAGTGTTGAAGGGCACAACGAAGAAATTGGGGCACAAGGCTTGGATTTGTAGGAAGTTTATAAAATCTTTTTTTTTTCCTCCATCCCTTCTAGACATCAGACAAAGCAGAGACTGGAAAAGCGTTCGCTGCACATCAAATCTTTATCTTAAATATAGAAACCCCACATTATAAAAGAGGGAGCATTGGGTTCAAAAAGAACTCTGGAAAATACATCTCCCTGTAAGCAAGATGCCACCACTTTCAATTGAGAGGATTAGAAGAGCAGAAATCCAGCATAAAGAGACTACTTTTGACAAGATGTGACAGAAAGCAGTCCTGCATCATAAAACCATGGCTGATGGGGAAGAATCCAAGGGGTTTAAGGGGAACATAAAATGCTTTCATCTTGAAATTCTGGCTTTTAAGGGGCATTACATGAATTCTGCAACTAAGACAGTTTCAGAACTAAGATATACTCACACTGCAATTCAGCTTGTAAACATGAACTGCTATCTACGTAGCTTTAAGTATTACAGTTTGTTAACCATAAATCAAATATAAAACATAGAACCATCATTTCAATTTAAGTGACTTTTAATGTTAATAAGTCTGAATATTTCAAGCGACTTTCCCCCCATATTTATTCTGAAATTCCACAGTGCTTCTTTCATAATGAATCTAAATACTGCATGAGCTGAACTTCACATTTACAAATATTTTAAAAAAAAGATGAAGCTTTCCAATATAATATCTTACTTTTATTACTCGGTCTTTTTGATAACTTGAAACCAAACATATCATGGATTATAAAAGAAATCAATTACAGCTTACTTATGTAGATGATACTATGAAAACAGACAGAATTAATATTGGACTATAAAAAGAAACAGAAGTATTTAAGTTTTAAGAACATTTTAACTAAGCTTAGAAGCAGCTCAGTGATGCCCAAATAGCTTGAGTAAGTTGCAGCCAGTGCAAACATCTAACAATGGCACAGCTTCCAAAGTTCTATATGATAAATACAAATAATGAAAGATTAATAGATAACTCACCACACAAAAAAAAAAAAAGATGGAGAGAACGGAACAGATTTTATAATGTGATAGTAAGTATTGCCTGCGTTACAGCCATGGAATGCTGGTAATTGTTCTACATTACCTCCGTCTCCCTCAAATTTCTTAGCTGCCACTGCCTAGAATGGCAGTCCTAGGCACCTTCACCACTGGTGATCCAGGAGAGAGACAGGACTCCTAACACTGCAAATTATGCAATTTGTATTACAATATTTGAATGAGAGGTACTCACACGAAGCACTGCAGAAGACGCGAATTTTAGTGTCAGGATAATGCTAGCAGAGTCATGTATTACAAAAATAACAACAATGACAACAGACAGGCACAATTAGAAACTCATTACTCCAACATGACCCTACCCCTTTACAATGGAATTTATCCACCAAACAACAAAAGTCCATCAGAGTTTTAACTCTGATGCTGCTCTGTTGCTTCTGACTGACACCCGTAACATCTGAAGGGAAAACACCACCTGTAGCCTTCCCACTCACAGTCCATCCTCAACTCACACCATCTAAACAGAAAAAAGACACCAAATCTGAGCATCTTGCAAATTCCTGCCAGGAAAGCAGATTTTTGCAAGGGCCTAAACTGAACAGCCTGCTCCCATCTTCTCGCCCCCACATCCTCCTGTGTTTGTAGGGCACCTCGTATCAGACGATCTAGAGCACAATCATGCCTCTTATGAATAATAGTAATTAATTATAATAATACCCCCACACCCCACTGAATTGGCTGCAGATGTGGCTTCCTGACCACAACAGGGACAGGCCACACGTGCAGCATCACGCAACCGGCCCACGCTGCCCAGTTCTTGCAGGAAGAGTCCCCGGGGAACAGTGGGGAGCGGACATTAGGCCTCAGGCAAAATTATCACCTCATTCAACATTTTTTCTTCTCTCTCACTCTCTGTTCTGCCTTGAGATTTATGGGGCAATCACTGCAAGGGGCAGGTGGAAGGGACCAAGCTACTGTCAAGGTTGGAAACAAAACAGGAAGAGGTTATCAGCCGGCAGATCATCTTCCCGCTTTGATCTCAGCTGCACACTCCACCTGCTCAGAAAGGCAACAGCTACACAAGCTCATCCCTCCCCTCCTCAAACCAGAAGGAAAAGTCAGTGGAGATGTGCTGCCTGAAAAGACATGACACAGATCACTGACCCTTCTGTAGGCAGGCAGGAACTGCCTCCCAACAACTTTGGAAAATCAAAGCACTAGCCTGAGGGGGGAAAAAAAAAAAAATGGCTTTCTTCTTCTTTGCCTTCTCTCCCCACAGCAAGGTGCATTCAGACACAGCCTGAAGGAATACGAGCTACAGAAAAGTGATGGAATAAATAGGAAAAAAAAAAGCCCCAACAGAGTAAAGGAGAGGAAAAACATCAAAGGAAACTGTAGCTAGCAGCTGGGAGGAGAGATTAAATCCCTTGTTAAAAATCCACGTTTTACAGGGCTTGCTAAAACATATATAAAGGGGAATTTCTGGTATTATATCCACCTGTCTATCAACTTTTTCAGCCTTCAGGGCAAATAGTGTTTTGCTTTAAGCCTCTTAAGTCTGTAAATAACAATACCCAAGTAATATAATATCCCAAGTGCTCTGTGTGCACCTACTGCTTTACAGACAACTGAAGTGACAGCTCAGGACTTAAATAAGATGCAATGTTTAATGAGAGGCACAGCAGCTCAAGATGACAGTAAACAAAAAGAAACTGTATTAAAAACATGTATCAGAACAGTGAAAGAGGAGACATATATAAATAATGTGCTTGCAAATTATTAGTTACTATTTTTAAATCAAAGAGCTGCAATCTATGGCTTATGAGCAGATGACTTGGGATGAAAATAAATAAGTCTGGGTTCACTACCAAATTCAGCCACCAACAGTCAACATACTCTGATAAATTGGTAAACCCTTATCTAGGTTCTAAGGAAAATGATAGAATTTTTTCTTGTAAGACTAGAAAAGACAGTTTTAAGAGCATAACAAGTTGTATAGCATCTCAGATACTTTCTGCACCAGAGCCATAGCTAGCATTTGAACCACAAGGTATTTTTTTGAGCTACACTATGTTGATGGAAACAAGACAGTACAGAATTACCCAGTAACCTAGGGAGAATGAGTTAGCTCATAATTACTCTTCAGTAGGAAACTGGAAAACTTATTGCTGTCTGAATTTTTCCAGTTCAATTAGATGGATTTTTTTCGTAAATCTTTTTTGCTATACTACACAATGGCAAAAACCTGAAATCTCTGTCCCATCATACTTGCAGGCAAGCCCAAATCAACCTTTAACATTCTTACCAATGAGTTGATTCAGTCTCAGGCAATTCAGACATTCATGGAACCTTCTTTCCCCTAATTCTCTCAATTTTTCAACGTAGTTTTGAACAGACATTAGAATTTGATGGTGTTTTAGCACAGTCTCACAAATGATGCATTGTAAGGTCATGCCACTTTCTCCTCCTAAATGATACTACTCTGCTTCTTCAGCTGAATGCTGCACCCGCCCTCTACCTCCTCAGAGATAAATAGGTGCTCAGGTTCAAACTGTCCTCAAGCATCACCCAACCAACTTCTCTGGAGCTGTCACCCTCAACTCTCTTATATTCCTCAATCCGTAACAACAACGTACAATCTTTCATTGTGAATGTGCCATCTTAGACTTGACTGTAGTTAAATGCACATTGTTCAGGTAAGCACAAAATGCCAACCTGGGTCAGTCTGTGCAATTAATTTTCTACTTTTAAATAAATAACATTTAATGTCACTACAGTTTTTATCTAAAAAGACACATGCTGTATTTTCTTACAGACGGTTAAAAACACTGAACAATACTCAGAAAACTCTGAAAACAATGCTCTTAACTTTCTAAAGCAACAAAAATCTGTCTTTTCCCAGGTGGTTGGATGTTTTTTTTTTTCCCCATTTTCCAGTATTTTCTAGAACACTGACATATTAATAACTCGTACAGTTGGTGGTATGTAAACTGAAATATGCATAAAATGAACCTCAAAGAGACCATTTGAAGTGGCTGCTCCCATTATTGGTAAAAGCTTGAAAACCAGCTGGGACATCTGAAAGTTAATACACCAGTATGGGCCACCAAAGAAGTGAATGAAAAGCAAACCGAATGCAGGGCGATTACTCAAAGCAGTAAGCAAGGGTAGTGCTGGAGGCTGAACTAGCTGCCAGCAGCAGTAATGCCAGCTCGTAATGCCTGCTAAGAAGGAATTACAATAATTGGGGATTGTGATCAGCAGCTACTAGAGCAAATCATTGCAGGACAATAAGGGTGAAGCCTGTGTAACCAGGTAAAACACAGCCTTCTTCCCCTTTCCTAGGAAAGGTGTGATCACAAGCAGAACTAACGTTTTTTGGTTTGTCCCTTGTACCTGTATGGCCCTTATTAAGCCAAAACAGCAAAGGAAAGTATAGCCTTCAAATTAACATCTCCCAAATCCAACGAGATGCTTTGTTTTGCAGGGGGTGGAGGGCAGGGAATTAAGCGGCTTCATTGTATCCACGGTGACAATACCATTAAAGAAGTGAGAAATATAATCCTCTAACTACAAGATAGATCAAAATAAGGGATTTTGCAGTGGTGGCAGTGGGGCTGTTACACTATCTGATAAATAACACAACTGGATACATCAGAACATACACTAAAAGCATATGCTAATGAAAAGGCTGCTTTCAAAGCAGCAACGTGAAAGCAATTTGGCTTTTCTCTGCACCACCTACTTTGAATACCGGAGTTTTTATTGAACCTGAAAGTACCTCAGCCTTCACTAAACTACAGTTAACGTGGGCAGCAACGAAGGTAAAGTCAAATCTAAACTACAGCCGAAGCAGAGCACAGTTGACCATGAAACTGTAATGCACGTAAAATACAATACTGTGAGGTGTATTCTTCCTAAAGTCTTAACTGCATGAAGTGCTTTAAACATGCTGAACAAATCAGTTTAATCCCACAGAGCCAAGCAGCAGGATTTTCATCCAGAATATATTGCTCCTTATGCCTTTGTTCTTCTGAATCATGGCTGCTGAATCCAAGAGGTTAATAGCTGAAAATTAGCATATTTCTCTAACAGTTGAGAATGCTTTAAAGCACTGATTGATTTTTCTTATCTGTTAATACATTCTCTCCTCCCCTCATTACACATCGAAAATTTAATAAACTAACATGTTAGTAGTACACCATTTGAGACCCTTTTAGGACAGGTTTGTTCCTGAATCCTCCTGTTAATATTTTCATATTAGAGGTGCACAGGCAACAATTTACTCTTTTTCCCCCTCATTTAGCAGAACAGTCCCGAGTTTCAGTGTTACATTTGGGCCATTCCTAGGAACACAGCAATGCCACAAACAGTGAACAGGACTTCACGAATATCAACCCTACGAGCAGCAAAAAAAAAATCAAAGACCAAAAGATTGTTAAACGCCTGTTTTTTACCTCTATTCAAGTATTTTGAGCTTTATAAAACCCTAAACCGCCAAAGAAAACAAAAATGCCACGGAGAAACAGCTGCAAAAATGGCACAGTCAAAACAGCTTCTACATACTCTGAAACATTTTTCAAAGTCTTCCAGATCTTAGCAAATAATAACAGGCTCAAATTTCCTATGTTTGCAGATAGATGATCAGTTTCACAAATAGTTTTAACATACCATTGGAATATATGTTAAAATTATGGTTACTTTCATCTGAAGATAATAATATTTGACTACAGAAGCTTAAAGATGTCATATGGTACAAAATATTTTCCCAAATCTAGAAAATGCTTAAGGTAATTCTTCCAGGAAGGCTGCAATCCATGACCTGTTCTCAAATGCTTTTTGCCCTACAAGTGAGCACAGGATATGGGTGAGCTGAAACGTGTAACAAGATACAAGGAAAATAAATAAGATATTCTATAGAGAAAAGAACTTAATATAAATTAATAACAGACCTACACAGCTATGCAAATACTTACACAAACCAAAGAGAGGGTTTTGAAGATTGTATTTTGAAGATACAGTGTGTTTCAAAGGGCACAACAGCCGTCAAACCATCAGCACGACCCTGATTATCAAACGTGTGCTTTGAAAAAAGGTTAGCAGGCTGTCTTATACATTCAAACTTGGTCTTATTTTGCAAATACAAGGAGGTAATAACCTGTAAAATTAACTTTTAAAGTCAGTTAAAGCCAAGAAAGATGTCAGAATGAACATAAAGAAATCTTCCCTCTACCAAACTTTAACCAATGCAGTGGACTGAAACTACAGTGCTGCAGGTTGAGTTTCTTACTCCCTTGTGCACTTTGCAATCTCATGTGACACAGGCAGTAAAAACCCTAAATCTCACAAATCTTTTTTTTTGTTGTTGTTGTTGAAAGACTGGGGCCACCTAATGCCTTTGCAACACCAGCCCTTAACACTTCTGGCCCACGTTACACTATGCTGATTAAAACAGTAATTCAGAAAACCTGGGGAAAAGAAAACAGGGGGAGCTGAACAATCAGAGTCAATCTCATCACCTCAATGACACACTGTGAATGTAATTAATCCTACATTTATTTAGAGAACCTCACACCCTACATATAAAGCAGCAACTCCCTGCTGGCTTCAGACTAGGTAATTATGTTGTAACAAGGACTAGTTTTCAATTGTAATAAAGAGCTGAAAAGGAAAACAGACCTATGAAGCTATCTTATCTTTTAGGGTCAGCCCCTCCTGCAAATCAAGAGAAGCAAATATAACATGCTGAGGAATATCTGACCTGACTTTAACTTAGTTAGCTTCAATAAAGATGGCAGCTTCTCCCCAGACCATAAATGCCACCAGGAATCCTGGTTTTTACTTTAAAGCAGAGTCCATGCTTGAACTGGCACGTTACACCCACAAAGACCAACGTTAGCAGGATGACATTTGTCCTAGGCTGCAGAGCACACGTACTTACAAGCAAAGGTGTGACTACAGAGCAGGTATTCATTAGAGCAGCCTAAACACCAGCGGAACAAATCAAGTCACAGACAGTTCCACAGGACACACTGAACCAATTTAACAGTCTCTCTTAACATACAGATCTCCTTAACTGCGCAAGTCGAAGCTACTACAATACACAACAAATAACGACTTTACAATTTTTTTGCAACAAAACAGATAAAAGGTGAGATGGTAAGTAGAAAAATAGTGATAACGAAAAATAGAATACAAGTTATATGGGATGAAACACCTTATTCTCCTGCACTCCTCATACCCATAAAACTTTGAGAAGTATACAACTACACAACTGTGCCTAAGCCAGTGTCCTAACCCCTGGGAAACTGCCAGGAACACCAACAGCTTCACCTCCAATCCAGCACTTACTGATACTAAAGTGGTACATGTTTAAAACTAAACGTATTTAAATGTCAGTTAAAATATTTTAAATTGTCATGGGCTAATTTGTTCTCTTATGCAGGGATGTGGAATGCACTTAACAGCCTGGCTGGGCAAGGGCTCTCAGAAGCCATTCAGCCTTCCATGTAGCCACTTTGTGGCCAGAAGGCATCTCCCTGCTGAGCCACCAGAAGGCACATGTGTACAACAGTGGACAACAAAAAAAAGGATTGTGAATAGAGACTGGCACAAAGGGGAACAGAAAACACTGGAGAAAGACATCAGGCCACACAAAGGAACCTCAGCAGAGAGAGAGTCAGTGGGTGCACTACTCTGACTTCTACAAAGGACACGACTCCCATGGGGTCACAGCCACATAACACCCCACCAGCAGGAGGGAAAAAGCTCTCCTGCAACAACCCCACACCGAGGTGCCCCTGGTCTGAGCAGCCCGTATTGCAGCTATCAACCAACCAGTGGTTTCCCCAAAGCCCTTTCTCTGCTCTCTCATCTCCTTCCGCTTGGAGTAAGGCGTGAAAGATGGAGAAAAGCTCAGACTTAAATACAAATTCAGTTATAACTTTCCCTTGGAGAGGCTGCCATATGTATCATAGCGGTTTGTAAAAGCTCTGACCTAAAGAAAAAAAAAAAAGCATGCAAACCAGACAAATTAAATTTAATTTTATTATGGAAATGAAAGCAATACCAGAAGTGACAGCAGGGTGGATGATAAGCTCACTTAGCAGGGGGATCAAATGAAGTGATGACATGTCATTATGACCTCAGGGGTTAAAGATGCAATTTTCCATCTGGCTGCATCTGGCTTTTCAACATAAATGTTGACACCACCTGCCAAGATTTACTACAAGCTGCCTCCATAGGTCTTTGTTTAGCCTTTGGTACCCAGATTAACATTTACTTTTCCCTCATTTCTGATAAGTTTTGCTGTGTAACATGCTCCCTTTCTCCAAAACTCAATGAACAGTTAGAAGAATTTTACATTTCACTTTATACAATAGATCAAATTAATAGTAGTGCCTTCACAAGCATCTCAAAGAGAAACCTAGAAAGCAGGCAAAACCAGCTTTAAGACTGCAAACACGAAGACAAAATTTTAGCTACACTTGCTAATACCTTGCATCATCTAAGACTTCTAGAAATCTACTTCTTTCTTAGTAACAGGTACCTGAATGAAATAATTTGTCTGAGAAAAAAAAAAAGAATCCTTAGAATTAAAGAACTAGTTCGTACTCATCATACCCAATGGCCTATTAGCCACCTGCATGGGTTTTATTCAGCAGCTTAATCATTTCCAACTCCAGATACATTGTGCTTAGAATAAATCATCTTCTGCCAGCCCAGTGACACATTCACTTATTCATTTAATTTAGCCACAGCCAAACCATGCTCTCAAACCAGATTTGTAAATAGCTATCGACAAACTGTTGGCTATAAGGTTTTTGTTTCCACATTGAATATTTAACAGCCAGGACCTACCAGTGGTGTTCCTCTCCTGGCAGCTTAACCTGGAATAGGACTGTGCACTTACTACCACTTGATACATTCATCACAGTTCTGCCTGTGCCAAACATTTTTTTTCTTTAAACCTAAAGCTCCCAGACTTTTATCTGCCAGTACAGGTGAGCTAAAAAAATTTGCTTCCAACTGGTTCTTCACTAAAAAGAACCTATAGTCTGTTTTAACTGTTTAAACAAAGAGGCCCCAACCTTCACTAGGACTTGGTGACATACCAGGGAAAGATGAGAAGAAAAGAAAAACACTCCACAGATTTTTGAGAGGGTCCTGGGACTACAGCTATGAAAAGACAGGAGAAAATGGAGACAAAGAGAGTTAATGAAGCTTCCATGGAACAAAGAATGGCTAAGAAACAAACCAGAGAATGTATCCAAGCTGATCAGCCACACAAATAACTTGAGAGACTACAACAAAAATACCTGTAAATACCTTCCCCTCCCAAAGCGTTTTCACCACAAAGACAATTACTTTCTTCCCCTGGAATGGGAGATGTTCCGCCCCGTGCTCCAGGTGCCTCACTCACCCTGGGGAGCTGGGATCCCTCCTCCTTAACAGACAAGTGGCCGCCCATTTCTACATCTGTTATTTTCTGAATGACAAGTGAACTTTGCTGTTCCCTTCGACACAAGGGAACAAAGTGCCGCTGTTCACTTCGCACATGCTTAACTTCAAGCACATGCTTCACTGCTGGACTGAACGGGAATGACTTAAGCCTGTGCTTAAACGCTTTCCTGATTCAGACCCTAAAAATAGGACTGGCTTCTGCAGTTCCTCTCTCTCTTGTTCTCCTAATGACAGACAACTATTGTGCCATGTCATTATGACAATAAGATAGCTTAATTGCCCTCTTTCCTGAAGCTGTCAGTTCTGCTTAACTGGTACATAATGTATGCGTCTGGGAGTAAATGTGTTAAATTATCAGTCACTTATACCTACCATACATTTTCCTCTGCTGTACTTAAAGAAAGACTTGGTTTTTATGACTGACTTGCTAGACATTATATTCATTGATATGGGCAGCAGTGATGTGACTCATTTCTTCGTGAAAGATGCGTGAAATAACTTTCTCCTCCTTCATTTACTGAACTTTCTCAACTCAACTTTAGCCTGAACATGAATTTCCCCACACTTGTATCTAAGGTGTGGCCGAAAAAGGTCTCCTCAAAAATGACAGCATAAAATGAACGGGCTGTTCCTGTAACTAATCAGGATTGATGAATCAAAGTGTTTGGAAATACCTGTAGTTGCTTTAGAATATTTTGTGCATTGTTTTCCTCTAGTGACATTGGCATTGAAAGAATACAGAGAAGAGTAAGAATCAACAATACCTATAACATGTACAAGCAGCTACGAACTGAGGCCTTGAATTCCCTAAGCAGTACTGGGAAGGTTACACCGAAACACACAGCCTGTGCAGGCTGGCTCAATTCTCCTTCATATTCCCCTTCCTGATCATGATTATTACTGAGTTCTCTCTACATCCCCTGTGCACTTAGTAAATTATTTTTTCTCCCATGGTCTCTCGTTAAAGTGTGAGCTGGAAAGCAAAGCCTGATTTTAACCATTGTTTTATGAGTCTATATATTGCTACGTTAACAAAAATGACAATGGCATTTTTTGTGTTTATGTTAGCAAGACCTTTCTTTTCAGAGAAATATTACTTGCAACTCATACACGTACTTTTGTGGGCCTTCAGAGAAGGCTGTGAAAACATAAATAGTGAGGGAGAAAAAACAAAATCTGTATAAAAAATAGAATAAATCTGACGAGAACAACTTAAAGCTTAGTAAGATTTGAACATGCAACTTTCTTTGTTTGCTTAATCCAATTATCACCATTTTCCTACCAATACTTTTGGTTTTAAACCATTAAAGCACGCTGATCCTTCTAATCAGGCTGACTGCAAAGTTCCCAAGACTCTGGAAGTAAGTAAAACCAGGCTGACTCCACTGAAAGAACAGAGGTGAGACACTGGAGCGCTGAAGGGTCAGGACTTTGTCTGGAAGTGGCAAAGTCGCTGCTCCCTCTCGAGTGAAGTGGGAGCCACAGCACTCTGCCAGGAGACTGAGCTGGCAAGCAACCACGGGGGCAAGAGGACACTGTGCAGAGATTTGTGACACTTATTTGGGTGCTAATAATCCATTGGGACAAGTGCTACAGTCCATAAATCATGTTTCATACAGCTCTAAATGTGCATCTGACCAGAGCTGATAGTTCAATCCTACTGGAAGTTATAAATTCAATCCTGAACTAGGATTTGTTTACAAGCTTTTATAAACATATAACAACCTTATATAAACATTTTTCTAAGATGGCTGGTTTTTCCGCCCAAAACCATTACTATATTAATGAAAATTCACATTTTTAATTAAAATGCAATTCCTCCCTCCCTTCTCCACTAATGTCACTATGTAAAAAGATGCACCAAATGTCTTCGCTTATGGAGTAAGAACAGCTGGATAGCCAAGGTTACCACATGAAAAAGACTAATCACATTCCCATTTATAAGAGACAGCATTTCTTTTGATTTTACTGATACTTATTCACAGATCAAGTACGCTAAAAACATTTCCCCCATCGGTAACTACTTAAGAACTTACTTGGCTTTTTGAATCCAGATGCAATAGTCTGTAATGAAGAGATCATTAAGGATGTAGGCAGGGTCATTCTCCCTAAAAATCTTGTGAATATCCAGCAGGCATTTCAAAACTGCAGCTTTTCCTGGAAATAGATTTTTATTTTTGTAATTCATAGAAATCATAATAGATAATCTTTACCATCTTCTAACCTTTGAGGCTTTAATAACCCCACTATCTACAACTGTATTGTAACTTTAAGTTGATTCCCAGTCTCAGAACAGCAGCAATATGACTATGCCACACTGCTGAGGATGTGGAGCCTCTGAATTCAGGAGGAATCTCTCTCCAAAAGTAAACCCTCAAGGCAGTGTCATGCGTGAAATTCTCTACGCCTGAAGAAACCCCTGCCCCCCAGCTTTTCCACTTCTCCAGCTGCATCAAACTTCAGCACAGTCTTACAGCACACCATATTAAAACTCAAAAGCAAGCTGAAAAGTAACTCACAAGTAACAAGAAGTTATGCCCCATCATTTATCTGTAGAAAGAGAAACCCTATTTCCCTGTATGCCTACACAAATACCTCTCTTGGAAAATAACAGGGTTGGGAACATGCAGCCCACAGTGGGGTCAAGCACATAGGAGCAACAGCAATTGTGTCAATCAACATAAGTGAGGCCATTGCCTAACATCTAATCCTTATCTTAAATTAAGCAGAACTTTTCCTACTTCAGTTAGTTACTGAATAATAATCTGGCAAATCGAACCCCTAGAAAAAAAAAAAAAATCACTTCAGGCTCAAGAAGGTGCCATTTGACATACAATTGATAAATACAGTAAGAGATTAAAAACTTGAATGTTTTCTCATTCCACAACCAGAAATCCTTCTGTAGTCAGTTTGATTTTCTTCATATGCCACCACTGTTTATGAAGAATTGATTAACGTAACCTCCAATCAGCTGGAATCTCCTCCCTTAGTTTTCTGGTGGAAGTTGCTAAAGGGTTAAAGTGCTGGAACAGTAAAAAAAATAAAATATGTCTTTTCACTGTTTAATGGGGGGAAAAAACCCACCCCACATTCAAATGAAAACAGCCACTACTGCAAATGGAATCTAATAACCCTCTCCCAAGAGGCTGGCTCCTCCTAGGCTATGAAACCTGAACATGGATGAAATTACATTTTACAGATTAAAAAAAAAAAAGAAAAAAAAGATCAGAACTCCCCCTGCTGTTCAAGCACAAAATCACAACATTTGTTTGTTTAAGTAATTCTGTGCTGAAAAAATATCAGCAGAGAATGAAAGTTAAAAGATGTAGAAGACGGCAATGAAGAGAAAGAACACAGAGAGTGAAAAGCCATGGAGAACTGACAAACTCCACTGCTTTGGAAACAACCAATTGAAGAAAAGTCAGAAAAAGAAAACAAAATCCCAAATACAGCTGCTGAACTTTCAGGTTGTATCACCATCAATGCTTGTCAAGCCAAGCTTGTCAAGCTCAACTATTTTGACTAAAATGAAGTGTAATCTTTTAGAAAGAAATGATATGTGGAATTAAAATTTCGCTAATTTTTTAATGTTCTGGCTGTCAAGCTGCCAGCCCGAACCATTTACAACATCCACTACTGTTACTCATCTGCCAAGTAACAATGGAAATCAGTGACTTAGACTAATTCTCAATAAAAAGTAGTATTTCTTCACAAATGAAAGTTTTGGATTGCAGTAGCTTAACAGGCCTCTAATCTGAGAGGTTGCAAATCCAGCCAGACTGAACAGAGATCCCTACATCGAGACAAACACAGGGAGCACAGCAAACTACCAACCTGCTGCTTTCAAAATACACATCTTATACATGCACCTTAGAAATAAGAAGTCCTTACACAACACTGCATTTAACTCCTTACCACAGGAATTACAAACAAGAGCTGAAGGAACAAACACTACTTAAGTGTTAATGTAGGATATTCCGTAACACACAGATGATTTCTGGCCTATTTCTGAGAAATTCCACACCATAGTGAACTGGACCAGAGAACTGATGAAGCCAAAAGACAAACAGTCTCGGGGATTTTTTTGGCACCTGTGTCAGTCCAACTCACTGAGAGGTGAGGCAAAGCAAACCTGAAATGTGCTAGTTTTAAAAGTCTTACTATTTTTGTAGCCCTAAAATTGTCATTTATTAAAATTCACTGTATACTGGAGTTAAGCAAGTCATGGAAGAGAAGATGAAGACATGCCAAGGGTAACCTCAGGGTAAGGTCAACTCAAACTGATTCCCCCTTTAAGTTAAATACCACTCCTTTTGCATCTACATGAAAAGCAATAGGTTTGGGGACTATTTAATTGAATTAATTATCTGTTACTTGACACTCATTTTTACCTATGTTCATCACGCATGTACTGCAATACATCGCCAAACTGGTAATCCACCATTTCCAGTAAAAAAAAGAAGGTAACCGAGTATTTAATGCTCTAAGTACCATGCTTTGCACATTGCACAGTTCACTAAGTATTTTGTTAAACAGAAATCCCTCCAAAGCACGGCTCAGCTTCTACTGAAGTTTGAGGGAAGAAACACTTTGAAGAAATGTGCCTTGGCAGTGCAAGCATTATCTATAAATCTATTTCTTTTAAGAATACACAGGCACACACTTTTTTTCTTCTCCCAACATCTGATTACACAGCAATACAGCAATTTTGCATCTTTCATTAAATTCGCCATTTAAAAACCAGCACTTTTCATACACCATAATAATAAAAACTAATAGGATACACAAACCCCATAACTTTCAGAAGTTAATATTAACCACCATGACTTTTATCACTACACTGCTAACTTGCTGATGCCCCTCCCAATAGATTTACATCCGCATGAAGAAAGTACTATGTGTCTGCTCTCCTGACATCCCCTGGAGATTATTACAGCTCATACTCAAGATGAGCATCCTCCTCTCTATTACGAACACCTCCAGTTGAAAGGAGCACTCATTCTCCTTTCCCGAAGCCCGCACGTGCCTTTTCAGCATCCTGAGGATGCAGGGCCAGCTCTGCGGAGGAGCCGGTTGCCTCATCCTGCACCGTTTCCCAGGCAACCAGCACAGCACCCACACGCAGAGAAGGGAGCCAGACCTGCCACGATTAACTTCTTCCACTGCTCCTAAACCATTCCAGCCCTCAACTAAATCAAGTTGAATTTCTTTTCAAGCTGATGGCAGTGATTTTTATGCAAATCACTGAGGTCAGAAAAAACAAGGCGAGCCTGTCTCCTGTGCCAGCAGAGAATGAGTTAATAAACCCCAACTGTTCCTCCACAGAAGATGGGGACTTTGCTGTTGGAACAAGACTGTGGTGGGTGACACGAGGGGACCATGATGATGACGACTACTGAGGACCACATTGCTGTATGATTTCAGTTTTAAGAATTTTATTTTTTCACACTTATGAATGGGAGAAAAAGCCAGGGGAGATACGAAGAGGCACAGCCTATGTCTTCCCCTTAAAACTTCACTACCCAGCTGTTACCATGTAAATGTTAATTTGAATCATCGATAGTTTTTTAGCAGTAGTAGAGATTAATATTGCCATTTGTGGTTTATTTTTAATCCTGCAACTCACAAGCACTGAAAGCAAACCACAGAAGTGCTGCTTCTCTGATTTTTCTGTCCAAAATAATCTAACACAATGCTTTTTTTTTGAAAGTAGTAACTCACAATAAATAGAAAAGTTGCAAGTAACTTTAACAACCCAAGATATAAACATGAATGTGTACAACGGCACAACTGAAGCTGGAATAACCATAGGTTTGAAAATGTGTACTGTTACATGAAAGCTGTCTGGGATAAACAGGGAATACAAAAAGAATGTTGCTGCTGAAAGAATAATTTGCAATCATTAAGATGATGACAGCTCCACTCCTGAAAGTGAAACAAAACAAAGCTACAAAAATGTAGTGTGTACTCAGTTCTTCAGTTTTAAGTGATTTTTTTTAAACATTTTTTTTTATTTTTCAACAAAATATTTTGCATGGTATTCACCACTTGTTTTTTATGAGCAGCTCTACTTGGCTGTGATTTAGAACTGTCTTATTTTCCTAATAACAAGCAAAGAACTAAGAAAACACATGCAAGTCAGAGACTTTGGCTCCTGCTCCTAGGAGAGAATAATTATATAGGAAATACAAAAAGAAAAGGGATGCAAAAAGAGTTTTGATGCCGATGCAAATTCAGGATTTCTGTTCTGGACTTACCCAAGAGTCAACTCAGCCATTTTGTCCTAATCCTACAAAGAATCGTAACATGGAATATGAACCATGAAACTACCCCTTGCCCTCCAACGCGTGATTCTGTATGTTACTACTAAACTGGCACATGCAATGGAATAGTTTAGAAATAAAGATGGCCAGATGTCAAACACAGTTATTTGGAACAGGAAAAAAGAAAGTAATTAATGGACTCATTCAGTTAAAAAAAAAACCAACAAAACAAACCAAGACAACCAACAACAAAAAAAAAAAAACTAACAAAAGATCTAATTCTAGAAAAAGAAAGTGGCAATTCAACATTAGGGTAACCTTCCTTTCTGTCAAAATCCTAACATCACTGACAAGGGTTAAATTAAAACAATAGTTTTTCCAAATAGTAAATAGTGCAGGGAAACATCCCAGATTTGCAACTGCAAAAGCATGATAAGCAGAACTTATTCAAACAGAACAGTTGGAAAACTGAAGACAACGATGCTTTAAGAACTTCCCTTCGATAGAGACAAATCATGAAAGTTATCAGAAATCCAATCTTTTTTAACGGGGTTTCAGTCAGGTAATTAAAGAACACAAAGGACAACAGCAAACAACAGGACTGTTGCTATACTTATAACAATAAGTGATCCTGCTTTGAAATAAAAATTTAAGACACCTTTGGAATAGGGTCTAAAAAAATTATATTATCTAACCTACCATAACAGAGGCTTCATTAAAATGTTCTTTTCCAATAGAAAAATCTCTTTAGAGACAAATATAGTAGAGAGGAAAATATTTTAAAGATCTTTTCCCTAAAGCTTCACAAACACGGTTGGACTAGCCTGATGTATGAAGATACAATATCAGATCAAAGATTTTTCTAAGGATGAGACATTTGTAATATTTCTTCTCTGTAGGTTTTCTGGTGTGAATAATACAGCTGAATTTACAGCACAACTGCATATATCATCTGCTGGCTAATAAGTTGTTTTAAGGGCTTTTTCCTGGTAAGGACACTAATTTTGTTCTCTTCTCTCCCCAGCCCCATTTTCACAAAACCACAAGAATGTCCAGAAATTGAGTTTGGGTGAAACTGGCCAAAGGACTCAAAAGCTATTAAAAAAAAAAAACCTCCAGACATACAATGTGGCTATATAGGCATCACTTCCAACCACTAAGAAACTTACCTAGTTGCAGTATCATGACTGTATCATTGAAGGCACGTGTCACTAATCCAAAATGTCTGTGTAGGGGATAGCATAGCACTCTTCTTCCAAAAGACACCAGCACGTCTTGAACACTAGTGAAACTCTGTGTGTGTCAGTAAAAAATCTGAATTAGTCTGTGTGTTTTCCGATACAAAGGTTTGTTTGTTCCGATCTGTTTGTTTTCCTTTAAGGAAAAAAAAAGTCACAGCAGAATAAAGCTCACATTTTTATATATTATGCATCTAAAAATCTGTATTTTAATAGATATGGAAATCAAGATGTTAAATAGAAACAAGACACTGGACATTTAGTTTGCATGGCAGGATAACAGAAGTCCTATACGTTTTAGTGGGTTTGAATTAAAAAAAGAATGTAGAGAACATTAGAATAAAACATCTAACTCAAGACTTTGCCATTCTTTAGATTAAAGCAATAAATTACATCTGTCTCACATTATTATACATATTAAGGGGAAGCTATAAAAAGCCTTTTAAGAATAAAGAAAAATTAAAACCACATGATATTAACAAAATACATGTGTACATGTAAGATCTTTAAAAATGATACATGACTAGGCCTTTCATGAAAATTATAGATATTCAAGACAGGAATAAATATATCTGCTCAGGGAAAGCAGTTCATTGTTCTCCTCTACAAGTGAGGAAGACCTCTAATTTACTCAGGCAAGAGGCATTAATGAGTTATTAAAGACTTTCTTAGGAGAATTATTTCCTTTCCAGCTTTCACTTTTCAAGACAAATATTCCATTTATGAATTCAAGTAAAAATACCTATTTCATCTCAAACTCTCAATTAATTAAAATTAATAAAAATGCTTTGCTGACAGCCAGCACTTTTTTGTATTATATGACTACCTCAGCCCATTTTTCATTTTAATGGATCTCTGGTAAACATTTAATAATTTATGTTTTGTTATTTAATATTTAGAGTCTAAGGTGCGTACATGTCACGCACAGCAAAATGGCAGTCAGTTCAAACAAACCATAGCTGAGGCAATCTTGTTTACAGATTGATGAAAACACCCGCCTCTACAGGGTTTGTATAACAGATATAGTTATTAACAGCTTGGTGCCAGGAGACTGAATTTTCTGGGTGTGAAATATACTGTTGGCACAGGCTGCGCCAAGAACTGCTACATTATAGGATAAGCACATGCAGAAAGCCCCTTCATTATGTTAGGATATGGATCCGAAAAAAAAAATATTTGAAAGTTAAGGCAGTCACTGCTTTTTAACTGCTGTCCTCTGTGACTGGCTCCTGCAGATCATCCAACTGGAAACAAAACTAACAGATCTAGAAAACCAGCTGTCACAGAACAAGTTGTGACTGAATTTAACATTCACCACTACTAGAAATGTTTGAAGGACCGAACTAAAAATCCAGCTAAATTTCACTTTTGATCCTGCAAACTCAGTAATTTGGAGAAACGAGGACAGGACAGTCCTTTCCAGCTTGCTGCCATCATAAGAAATAGCAGATTAAAGGCCAGGTTAAGTGCCTTCCACTTCCAGCTCTGTTAACAACCTAATTGCACAGGCCTCTGTGATTTTAGTAAACAACCCAACAGCACAGAGAATAGAATTGAGTTTGTTTCCTCTAATCCATGTTGGTTTCAAAGGGCTAGCCACGACTACACAAATAGGGATGCATCAAAGAGGCTGAGGAGAAGCCGGCAGGTGAAGCAGCACACCGCCATTAACTCTGCAAGAAACCTGAAAGCAAAGTGTCCAGTGTGTGTCTGAAACATCACACAATCGTTAAAGCCTTAATGAGGTAACAGTTCTACAGCTCAACTACAGAACTGAGGTCTTTTTGCCACAAGAATATGGAATCCAGCTTCTCCATGACAGGTGAAAAAACCCACAAACCTAACACGTTTTGATTGAGTTCTAAGAGCTTTTCCTATGTCCAAGTTTGCATTTACTTCTGGGCTTCCCAGTTCCACTCTCCAACAGACTCTGAAGCCACACAGCAGAAGGGAGGAGAGGCCAGAAGCCACCTGATTTACAGCCAAGAAGAAGAGCAAGCCAGAAGTGCAGAATGATGAACTGGGAAGGCTGAAGAAAGACTCTGCAGTCAAAACCCCCAGAACTAAACAATAAAGCTGGTTTATGAAGGTCTGCCACCTTCAAAAGTTATTAAAACACGTATCTGAGGCAGGACTTAAAGGACACAAGAACACTAAGAAATTACATTCCCTGCTTTTTATGCCCTTTCTATTTTAACAGGCTTTAGCCAGTTAAACAGGAAGATCTACGACTTCTGATCGAGGAGCTGGAAATCTGCCCTTTCTTGCCCTAAGGATGGAGTTGCACCCACATACTGTGGACATATGTGAGGAATAATTACAATTACTTCCTAAATAAAGGTCAGGACTTGCGAATCAAGCCTAGGAGCTAGGGACAGCATGTAGAGGAGCAGCTTTTTAATAATGCCCACCCTTAGCTTTTCCAGAATGGGCCAGAAGGCAGCCCAGCACCCAGAGAGATGAGAGATCATACTCCAGCATCTTGAGACGACCGCTAGCGGGGAGCCCAGAAGACAGATCAATTTCTCGTAACATTTATTAAAAAGAGGACACACGCTTCATTCATCTCCAATACTGAAAGAGTAAGCTTTCCACAAAACCAACATACAATACCAAAACCAAATAATACAGCACACACATAATGCAAAAGTTCAGTTTTAACGCACCTCCAGCCAGCACAGCGTTGCACTCAGTTTCCTGACGTTCCAGGCTGATTCAACCTGATTTTAAAAGAAGACCGTAAAACAAGTATTATCCAATTCAACATTCAAGACTGCTGGCAAAGTATTTAAGATAACATTCTGGCAGCAATTTAAGAACCTTTGTGAATATGAAGCAGTAATTATATTACGTGCATTGAAATGGCCACAGGACAGCATTAAAAATTATATTGCAATGCAGATGTTAAATAACTGAATTGGTTTCCGTATTGGGAATATCTAGCTCATGCACAAAGTCTTTAAAATACAACAGCAATCACAGAAAAATGGTATTTTGGTGGAATTCTGTCCCTTTCACCAAGCAACAGAAACTTGAATCAACAAAGCTCAAGCTAAAATGCTTTGTTTTGTGAAAACAGCTCAAGACTTTTGGCTTTCAGAGAGGGTCCTAAAGCCCTGCACATGTAAAATGTCATTATTCTTAAAATATGACAGATTCATAGTATTCGTGTGGCGGTTTTGTCTAGTGGGACGATTAGGGCAAAAAGCCAGGAGGCCTTGATCTATAATCCTGGCTCTAGTAAAAATTTGTGTGGCCTCAGAGTCTTGGTTTTCCTATTAAAAAGGAGAAAAAAAAAAAAGGCAAAACACCCCCCCAGTGTGTTTTCCACATATATTATACAGTCGTTGCAAAGATCAAAAAAGAATTGTACAATTGTGATCCTTCCATATTTGCAATTTTGTGCAACACTAACACACAATACAACCACCATCCTGGATTGTTCTGCTGAATAAGCAGGTCTGGACATTTCTGCTTGACATTCTAAAATCCATGCCCCGCAATTCAGTCTGATTAAGACAGAACAGTTTGTTTATATGTTCCAATATTTTGATTAAAAGCCTTAAGAAAACATCTCATTGATTCATATCAGCAGAGGAGACCCTCGGCACATAGCTGTATCTGGGAAGAAAGTCAAGGCAAGCTGTCCACAGAACAGCATGGAATCCACGGAATCTTCTTAATTCTTTATATCCTGTAAAAAGCCTAGGATACAGAACACAAAATAAAGCTGGCTGCTGCTTGGGTAAGAGACAGGCAAACACCAGAATCCTGAAAATGGAAACACACCTTTCTGCTTCCACCCAGTGTTTGAATACCAGAAAAAGAAAACCCTGTATTAGGATTTTTTAAATGTGTGTCAATTTAAAAAAGTTTAAATGCCTCACTCTAGTTTCCAGAGCACGTCAGGAAACACCTTCCACACTCAGTGTATAAGCTTTAAAAAAAAAAAAAAAAACAAGCCACCAAAAACCACCAACACCACAAAAAAAGCTTTAAAAAAAATGAGTTTTGTTAAAGGCATATAATGGTAGCCTATATAAAATACTAAAAACAGTTTCAGTTCTCCAGACTTAATGAATTCCCATGCTTTTTCAGAATCCAGATCAGTAGTGGTGTTACTACAAAACACAACTCTTATAGTACTGTCCAAAAACAGAAGGAAGAAGCATCAATATAAAAGAAAATTATTTTGTGAAATCTGCATTTACATGAATCAAGACATAACAGTACAAACCAAAGAAGAAACAAACAGAATTGTCTGGAGTCTCCTGCAACTCCACTTCTCTTCTACAGCCAAAATGCTGCTCCAGAAGAAGGGAAGTATTTAGAAATCATATTAATCCCCACATGCATCCCAACAGCTCAATCTAGAGATACAGTGTCTTTCATTTTAACTTACTCAATTAGATATTTTTATTGCCTGGACATAAGTTGTGAGTTTCCTAAATGACAGGGTCCAGCACTAGGTTGCTAAAACATACTAAATTTTTCTTTTTCTTTTTTTTTTTTTTTTTAAACTTACATTCTTGTCTCCTTCATTGACACAGATTTCATAGCAATACGCCAGAAGGATATCAATTAAACCAAGATATACATGATGACGGCTTCTTTTATCCAGGAGATAAGATTTATTTGTGAACTTTCTCAGCTGCTCTTTCTCTTCCTCAGAGAAGACAACTATAAAAAGCAAAAGGATAATTGATTATGAATTTAAAGCTGGCACATTCATTTTAATAGGTGGTAATACTACTTCAACAGTCTCTTTAAAAAGAAGTGTGTAACTAATCACTAGTCACTCATCACTCAAGAAAAAGCCTTAATCATTCTTTCCTGCGTTTTTAACTTTTATTAAGCTCTGATATATTCCTTTCAAAGTCAAGTTCCAGCCCTGCAATGTACTGCAGGTACACACAGGGAATTCAGAACCCCTCTGCAAATGCCAAGGATTTCTGTGGATAACTGGGTATCTTATACAGAAATAAATGCTCAGTCAGGATCCTAGTAAATTGAAGTTTCTGAAGTCCACGTTGAATAGAATAAAAATATGAAAATAAGATAACAAACCCCAATGTATTTTCTTATTGTAGAAAAGGCTAAGAACTAAAGAAACAGAGAAGGGGAAAAAAAAATAATCTTCTCACCCAGAAACTTGTCTTTGGGATGCCTAAGGAAGATGACGGGCGGGCACACTGTGACAACGTGTCGAAGTATTTCTCTAGGCCACAGGCAATAGACATGGATAGCTAAGATTGGATGTTGAATGGTAACCCTGCTGAAGAGCACTTGAAACACTTCACAAAGGATGGCAGATTTGCCTTGAAATAACAGTAGAGATGAAGCAGACAGCTGACTAGAAGCTGCCTCTGTACAAACTCAAAGTAAATCAAGAAGCCATTCAGTACAAGAAAACAGCCAGATGCCAGAGCAAAGAGGAGCGCAGGCGTTCCACGCCAACAGCTCGGATTTACTGAACAGGACAGATGTAGTGAGCACACTTTGGTCACACCACAGAAGAAAGTTACAGGCACAGGGTGACTTGACAGGAGAAAACAGTGTTATTAGCTCAACCACTGATGCTTTGCTGCACTGAGGAAGTCCCACACTGATTTGTTCAAGCACCAGTAACACTGAGTTTAAAATACCACTCATTGAAGGAGATCCCTCCAAGGACAGGAACAAGCCCCACGCAGCACTCTCCTTACACTTCCAAAACAAGCCCTGAGTACCAGGCGTAGATACATGATGTACCCCTGAACTCACTGAATTATAATTATTTGAGGGGGGGGAGAGGACAAACACACCAACACCTTACAATTAATATCAAAATGTCTCTTCAATTACTATTTTACCACCCCGTTTTTGAGTTACTATGTTCTGCCATACTTAGCTGGGTGCAGAGAAAAGTTGTAGGCAAGATGTACAAACTTAAAAGTGTAAAACAATTAACAATTACCCCACTGAGATGAGGCAGGCATCTGGGAAGAGTCAGCCTTTGTGGTTTCCCAAGACAGATCCTTGAACATTGCTGAGCTACAATCTTCCACCAGCTTCATCAGCACTAAAGACTCGACCTGGTGACCCAACAGGTTCCTGCCCCAACTTGATTCCCTGTTTTACCAGGTTGTATCTTTCACATTCGTATTCACCTCTGGAATCTCTGAGCTACTAACGATCCTGTCTCAACAACCCTACCTGCAATTTTACTGCTCAGATTTCTCTGCAGGCTTTCTCCCAGTTGTTCCTCAGCACCAAGAGCAAGGTTTTGCAGCTGGGCATAACCAAGAGTCCTGGGCCTCTGGGACATGGGCAGCTAAATCCCCCAGAGGGAACGTAAAGAACAGGTTACAGAAAGAAAAGGTTACAACTCCTAGTAAATCAGGTTCCTTTTTACACCCCTTGCCCATTGCTGTATCTTAAGGATGATGACTGCAAACGTGCTTATAGATGTTCCTCCTCAAACACTGCTCATCATCATTTTCTACAATCCACATTCTCAGGGACACAATCTGCCTATTAGACATGAGGTCGTCTCTATCCCACGAGGTTTCTACAAGCTTTCTCATTTTATGACACGCTTTGAAACAAACGTTTGTGATGCCAAAGGCACATACATATGCACACACCTCATCTTGAGACATAAAACTAAAATTAGGAAAAACATTTTTGAATGTTCCTTCTTTATGAACTTTTTTACTGTTGCTATCAGCTTCATAACCATGAAATACTTGATTTAAATTCCTATGGAAACTTCTTGATGAGCTAAACATTTCTCTGGAATCAAGCCAGTCTCCATTTAATTACAAGCTCCCACAAAAAGAAAATCCAGCTTTTTTATCATCTTGAAAAAAGCCAATCTCTTCCACTTGGTATGATCTAGTACAAAGTGACAATTTAGCAAGACTATGGCAGTTCTGTTTTTCTGTTAATGCAATGCAGTTCAATATTACTCCTTAAATCACAGATATAGATGATATGTCTATATTCTATCAGCAAATTTCTTTACAAGTTCTTAAATTGCATTGATTCTTCAGTGAGTCACCTCTATCATTCATATTAAAATTATCCATAAAACCATATGTGCAATGTTGTAGCACATTTGAAAAGAATTAGTTTCTGAAAAACATAACATAAAAGCACTTTGTAAGTTGCTACAGTAGGGTGGGTTTAATGAGGTAGCACAACAGGGTGTTTACAGTTAGAAGAAGGACCAATTGGAAGAAAAAAGGCATTCTAATTTCAACTAGCGTTCACCAAAAAACCTCTCCTGGAGTCCAATACAATTTATTATTAAATCATATGCAAGCGGCAGTTTCACACTCAAGAGAAGCACAAGAGAGGAGAGATAAAACTGAAGCTAAAGAAGAAAAAGAAATCCTGAAAAAAGCCAAAAGTTTGCCGACAAAGACTGCAGATGAGATTCATAAAGCTACATTACTACAGTAATGAAGAATTTTGTTACAAAGATGCTAAATCACTCCTTCACATCGTCTGGGAATTCATCACAGACAGAATACCTGTTCTGAGGGATGCAGTACAGTTATGCCAGCACTCTCATGTTTCTAGTCCGCCTCAATGTGCTCACTACAGTTAGCAGTCAAGATGTACATATTCTCTTTCAGAAGCTCGTTTTATGCATTACGGATTCCACTACCGATCTACTCTTCTTAATGACTACAACCTGAAGTTTGGTTTTGTCTCACAGCTGATCAAAATTAACCTCTCTTATCATCAGAGATAAGGAACAGTCCAACACTCAGAGCAAAAAAAAAAAATTGACTTTTTCAAGTTTTACTAACAAGTATTTGTTAGATTCCCTAAAACCCACACTCTAGAGGAACACATAAATGTGAACCACAATTCCCTTCTAAGTAGAAAGCAAAGAAACTCCTAGTGAAGTTCATGAAACATAGGAGATAAAGTTTTCTTCCTCTAAAATGCAAGCTCTCTGAAGCATCATAACATACACAACTGGACCATAAACACAGAAAATACAAGTCTACCAGACAATCCCCAAAGGTAAATGTTACAAGATGTTCCTTAACCCACTGCAAAGTGCCAGGTGTTCTAGATAAAATTTCTCTCTCTAGAGAAAACACTTCAATTTTACAAACAAGTATCTATCTATTCCTTAGGAGTTTTTGAAAAATAAATTATCCAGGTCTGACACTCATTATGAACATGTCATGCACAGCAAAATGACAGTAATTTCAAACAAACAATAGCCTGGTGGCTAACAAGCCTACGGGGAAAATAAACAAATAAAAATGCAAAAGGGGCAAGAACAGAATCACTGCAATACACAGTAAAATGCAAAAAAAGATAAAAGATATAAAAGACATTTAGGACAATAAAAGAAGAAATGTTTAAAAAGACAAAATGCACACACTATACATAGATGCTGGAGAAAAAGCAAAAAAGTTAAATTAAAAATAGATTCAAGGTAAGGACAGAAGAGAGCTGAAGACTTTAAATGCTAATCAGAAAAGCTGATCCAAAAAGGAAAAAAATCTGGTAATGAGACATAAAAAAAAACCTGATGATGTACAAACAGTAGAGAGAATAGCCAGGGATGAAAGTAAGAGCAGTAATCAGCCAAACAAAATCTTCAGTTAATTGTAATGCCATGAAAAAAAAAAACACACAACACAAAAAACATCAATTTGTATTTCTAATTACTCCTTGTAGCCAAAGACATTAGAAAGACAAAAGTAAACAAGTCTTTGGTTTCAAGAAACCAATGAATATAAAAAAACAAAAGCAAGAAACATTAAAAAATAATTTTCTTGGTTCAGTATTTCTGAATAAGAAAACATACTTTTAAGGAACCTGCTAATTTTTATGTCACTTTCCCACACTGAACTCACTTTTCCACATAGTAACTTCACAAGTCAGTTTCCAGTGACATTCCTGATTCCACAGACAGGTGGGAACTGTCCTAATGGTAGCAGTAACAGAGCACAAAATACAGGGACCCTAAAGGTACCGGGTGTCAAATTCTCGTGCCAATACCTCAATACTGTGGTAGCCTGTACTAATAATCTACCACCAGTTTTGACTTTACCACTCCTACTGTCTTGTCTTATCAGTCATTTACCCTCAATGAACAACCCTCTAAGAAGATACACCACTTCATGTCTGAGGGCAGCAGCCTTCCCCGAGATAAGATGCTGCACATCAGACGGCATGTGATTTTCATCATCTCTCTCAGCTCCCACGTTCTTGGGTAATGGCTTTGGACAGCACATGTTTCATCAAGAACATAACCATCCTTCACACAGGACAGACAAACATTTCTGCAAACTGGCCATGGCACAGCACCTACCATGAGCTGTAGACGTTTTAAACACCCCAATCTCTGAATTCTCTTTACAAGCCATATGCTTGGAAGTCCTCATCATGGAAGGTAATGGAAATTACCTTATTTTAGATGCTTTCCTTAACACAAGATATGAATTTGGGAAGAGTAAGAACACATACACAGGCTCAGAGAATTACCACACTTCACAGAACACCTTGAAACACACTGCAATGCATATAACATTTGTGGCCCTAGAGCTCCTGTGCTTGAGTACCCTTTATCTTTTTATAGCTAAGCACTAGTGTTCAAAGGCTTCTTACTCCAAGTACCAACGACAGCCTCCTCATCCTTCTAGCTGTACAGCACACCATGCCTTAACGCAGCCAGACTTCTCCCCAGTTCTAGTGGAGATAACATAAAATTTCTTAAGTAGTAAAGAAGGTTCATCACTTGGCACAGTCCTTGTTTCCTTCATGTGCCTTTTTTATGTCACTTCCACTCACCAAGCGTGCACACTGCAATACATACTAACGCACACGAGCAGGCAAATCGCAGTCAGCTTCTAAGAATTCCTGAACCTGTAACTCAAATGGGCCAGACCATCCCCCTTTGATCGGATAAAGCATAAAAGCAATATAAAAGCACAGGGAACTCATCCCACTGATGATCAGATTTCAAGTCCAAGAGCCTGACCCCACCTCCTGCCCTTTTGTATTCCCATTCACAAGAGACCTTCAAATGGAACCTGTACTCCCTCTCATGGTGGTTTCTTTCACCACAACTCACTCCAGTTTAGGGATCAACAATGGTTTCAGATCCTCATTCAGCTGCTTGCCATCCCCAGCCGCTCTTGCCATTCAAAAGCAGTAAAAACTTTGTGAAAACTGAGGTCTTTCTAAGGAAAAGGGTGGGTTGTTATCATTAATGTAACCAAAACACCACATGGCCTCTTACATTACCTATATTTCCTAAAGATCCACAAAACTACATGCGCCTCTTCACTCAGCCACGCAAAGGTCAGAATAAGATTTTTGATCATTCTTATTAAATATATATTTCTTAAAAACAAATGGCTTAGAGAAAAGATGATCCTTTATATAGCCCCATTTTCTGAGTAACTTTCATTAGCAGGCTTGCCAGGCTTTCAAGTAGCTTGTCTGTGGTTGTTGCCCCCAAGACCCAGCAACACACGTATGTGGTTTACTTTGGAATCTCAATTTGGAATAAAAATATTCTTTATCAATAAAATCATCCAGCAGCTCTTCATTTTCATTATACTCCTTAACGCTGGCAAACAGTAGCAGCGTTTCATTTACTAAGGAGCGAATGGGTAAAAACAAACAAAAGAACTCCTCAAATTCTAATTTCAAGCCTCTTGTACCTTCGTCAAATCCTTTTTAAATCAAATGCTTATGATAAATATAATTAATAACTTCTGACTTCAGAGGCTGAAAAGAGACCAGTAATGAAGATCAGATTACATTCACAGTAAAATATACAACATTTCCCAAATTCCATTATTATTGTTCTCCCGTAGAAAATGCAAAAGTGCAGGTATTATTAGTGCACTAATATTTATTAAGAACCTCTGGTGAATGGATTATCATTATCTACTTTAGTAACATCGGATTTTCATACTACATAGGAAATGAACAAAGGACAATGAAAGAATATGCATAATAGTAACCTGAAATGCTCTCTGCAATCACTCTGTATGGAAAAGTAATCTCAGTTATCTGTTAAAAGTGCTGTTACAAGGTCATCTACTAAATCTGAAACCATCCCTTTTAGTTTCTAAAAGGACTTCCTTTGAAGAAAGTCTGACCCAAGACCCATAAAAGTAACAGTATTGTAATAAATGCCATGAACTTCTGTGGTACTGCATAAAAAAAAATAAAACATCCTACAGAAGATGAGCTTAGCAAACAGAGATAAGAGCTGATATTGGTACAATCTTCCACAGCTAATTCTTGGAAAACTTGCTGTGAAGTGTCTGCACCATATTTGGGCACAAAACCCAGTTTTGACTATTTTTTCCACTAAAAACACAACTAGGAAAGGGAGAACATTTACTCAAAAAAATCTGAAAACCCAGAGGAGATAAGCATAGCAACAAAGGAGCCATTTTCTAGCTATGACAATCACAGATAGGTTTGATTTGTTTTCAAATACCATGACTTATTGATGCCAGCAGCTCCTTTGAAACCTTAAAAACTGCTCCACACACAACTGTCTCAAAGATTTCAGTACGTAACTGTCCCTCAGAGAAATTTTTTTTTTTCTTTGAGGACAGGTGAATTAACAGAATACTCCTCTATGAAGAATGGCTAAGAGTGAAAGTTGTAAGATAAACCCACACTTTCTCCCTTAAGAACAATAACATAGAACATAACATGGTATCACAGCAATTATCATTCAAACAACAGGTGTGTGTCTAGATAGATAGATACATATATATATTCTCACCAAATGTATGAGTGTCGTGTTCCTGATGACTTTCTCCCTTAAAGGCTGTCATTTTTTTATGAGCATCAACCCACCATGGTTTGTACTTTAAGACATGCTGAATAGCTTCATCTTCAAAAAAATCAGCCCTAGGAAAAAAAAATAATCATACACTATTTATTTCAGTTTATAGCATATGTGGGTATATTTTAATGCTTACATAGAATACACCTGACTTGCCATGCACTAGAAATATGTTTTTTGACTTAAAACCAGAAAATAATAATTATTAAAAGCATAAGCAATATTCTCTTATCTTACAGTACCCCTTCCTTACTTCCTCCACATTTCCTGAGCCACCCAGAAGCCTAGGAAATTGACGAGATTGCAGCATGACATGAAGGTGAACAATCTTGATTTGTTCTGGATGGATCTAAAGGAAAACATTCCAAAGAGAAGACTTCTCGGACAATGTCACTGGCAGCAACCTGTGTTTTACTGGGAAGCTCTCCCACTTTAAAACTGTGTACTTTGGGGAGGAAGAGTACATAACTGAAGGGCAAAGATAAAGTAGGGATGGGGACGGACTTTTAGGTAAACATGGGTATACTGTAGCAAGGTGGAAAAGGAAGAATTGTACGTGAATTCTGCAAGAGAGATTGCTTCCATCTCAGCACAAGGTCACCGTGGTAAAAAGCTCAATATAGTAACTCTGGGAGGATTTATACTAAAGGATTCAAGTTCTGAGCTTCCTCAGAATTTTTAGCTTTTTCCTCAAGCCAAAAAAAATATAAATACGAAGAACTAAAAAAAAAAAAAGCAGGAAATTTTTTAATACCTTCTTAATCATCACACAAAACCCGTCCAATCTACTGAACACAGAACATAATTTGCTTTACTCTCACACTGACATTTTTCTCTTGCCTTCCTTCAGTGTCTTTATAAAGAAACTTAAAGATATCAGTTAGTGTACATTTTCCTCGAAGGCAACAGAACACTTCTGTTTGCCACCCTTCTCATCAGGGTACACAGGAAAACAATTTTTGTTAAAGAAAGGTTGGTGCCGTCTGTTCTGAAGCATCCAGAAGACAGCCATTAAACTAAACGGTTGTAGCTCATCTACCAGGCTAGAACATAGGGTCTAAGATGGAAACTTCCAATTACTGTAATTTGCATCACATTATAGGTTAGGAACTACACCAGTTCTAGGGAAACATACTTCCAAGTGACATTTCAAGAAAGCCTTTCTAGTTTCTATGTTTCTAGTTCTATGTCTATACAGAAAGACACTGTTTCAGACGCAGCTGCCTCTGAAACACCTGACTGGGGAAAAAGTCCAAGTTTGCAAAGATACCTCCTGAAAACAACTCAAACTGGGTTAAGGATACTCTCCCCACTAAAATATAACACTAGTATTCATTTTCCCTACGAAAGACCACGCTCTTCTCCCACCAAATCAATCTTGCAGGAATCACGATACTAATAGATCTCCTGGCTTCAATTTAGTTTACTAATCTAGAAGTTTCTGAACCTAACTCGACCCAAAATACTCCAACGTAAAAGTACCAAGAATCATTTCCACCTTCATTACATGAAACAAAGCACAAAGAAACACAGTCTTGGTTTGGCACTTTTGCTCATTCTGCTGTAAAAAAGGCTTCCTGTGATGAAGGCAAAAGTGGCCTAGGCAAAATTCTTCACAACTTCAAAGCTCAAATTTACTTCCTCATAGACCAGAATGGTTCAGTAGTCCTTGTTTCACAAGGGGAAAACTAAGTTCTGATACCTACAACCCAAAATGCTGGCAGGGATTGGCTACTCAGCTGCTGAAGAGGTGAACAACAGTTCAAAGCAGCCCCTGCTTGAATACTGACTTAAGCAGTAATTAAACAGCAGAACAACCCCAAAACAGATAAGCAAGGTCTACTGTCAGCGTGGCACTTAAGAATACCCTCTGAGGCTGCTGTGATGAGATACAGAAACAGACAAATAAAAAGTAAAACTATTGTTTCCAAAAGTTCTCTCAAACCCAATCATTTATGAAAAGAAAAAGTGAATATATTTCACCTGAGGTACTTCTACTTGACCAGGTAAAGTAGATCAATACTCACAGGTAATGATCAGGGTCAAACTTGGCAGCCTCAGCTGCCAGGCGTTTCCTCCTACGTTCATCAACAGGAGTTTGATCTGGATCCTTAATGTCAATAACATCACTGAGCTCATCCTGCAAATGGAACAAAAATTCTATGACCAAGCCACAGGTATGATATGCAAGATTTACTTAGTAAGAGTTTAGGAAGGATGCTTATCAGCATTCCACTGAAATCCCTATTAATTTTCAACCTCCCTTTCAAATCTTCCAAATTCAGGCTCCGCTGTGCAAACAAAACATCAAAATTCCAAGGAAATTCAATTATTTGAAGCTCCTTAGAATTCATGATACTGCGAAGTCTATTCAGGCCATTTTATCTTAAGGCAGGCAGGTTATTCTGTATTACAATAAAATCTGCAATGTTTAACAACAGCATACAATCACAACAAAGACAAGATAAAAAGCAGAGATGCTGTTCTTGTCACTTTTGAGATTACTCTCACACTCTGAAGTGGCCATACATTAATCAATGGGCAATTACAGTACCCTTTTAAGCATAATTAAGTAGTGGGACATTAATGCTGATGGAAAATGTACTTCTTCATGAATTTCGTGGTAATGAATCAGCGGATATATCCTAACAGAATGTAAATACTTTCTCCATAAACCATCCTTCTGCTCCAAACCCTGAAAATGCTACAATTCATGCCATAATGAGTTACAGAGATACATAATTAAGTTGCTTTAAACAGCTACAACATGAATTGCTTTGAGTAAAAACACTACAAAAATTAAGTTATCATCTACTATTTTAATAAGAGCTCTGTACACTACAGGTATTATTATACTACGTAGGATTAGCCTCAATCCATTCATGAATTAAAGTTACTGCTGACCACACAAGAGCGAAGTAACTGCATTTTAAAGCTCCTGTCCCACCAATTAATCCATAAAAGTGGATTTAAAAGTGCCTCAGCATAACCCTAGAAAATCCTGCAGATACCAGGTGGGCAGACACCTTGAAGAGTGCATACTTCGAAAGTTTTTGTCTTGTGAGAAAATCAAGTCTAAAGCAAAAAGTACAAAGAGAAGATTACCATGAATTTTACAACGAAAAAGGTTTTAATGCAAGAACCATAACAGGACCTTTACGTTAGCTTTATTTTGGTGTTGGGTTTGGGTTTTTTTTTGAGTAATTTCTTTTTAATTAAAAATAAATTAAAATTCATGGCATTTGAAATATACTGTACATCGATGTTAAACATGTTTGATGTTATAATAGAAGACAATACCAAATATAAAGCAAAAATGTTAACAACCTGTTAAATGTTAACAGTCTGTTAAAAGCCTGTAGACAGCTTGTGGCTTTTTCTCCATGCCTTCACAGGTGACCTGAATAGTGCTGGTGACAGCAGCTCGCCTCCACAGACCATTTTTACCAAGTTAAAATGGTAACATTTTTCAGCCTCTTTCAGTCCTTTCCTCTAATACTGAAACTACTGCAGAAACAGATCGGCTACACAATTCACTCAGTCTCGACCACCCCCTAAGTTCTGCAGGAATAAGGATTTGGCTGTGCTACTACCTGCAAAAGCAGAATATTCCGAGTCGCAGAATGGGGTTATAGAGAAGAAGCTCCTGACTATAGAATGAGCCAGGAAGCCTACCAAGCAAGAAAGTTACCCAGAACTTTTACGATAGGAAAAGACAAAATTGCATCTACCTGCAGCCGCTGGAACACCCCTGACCTCAAATTCCCAAACCCGTAACGGTACTGGAGCGGTAGCGTGATTTCTGCGCTTTCTTTGTAAGGGGTCTGCTCTATTTCCCAGTCAAATTCTTCTTCCTCCTCCTCAGACAACTCAGCAGAGGCAGCTGTATCTATTGCATGATCAGAGAAAGAAAATTGCTACATAGAAAATATATAACATTTAATAAAGGCAAACACTGATAACACAATAAGCCTTTCTCATTTCGCTTTTTAAGAAATCTTATATGACGCTGGGTCACAAAGGCAGACACATCAGTAATCCATAGGTCCTGCTCCAAATTCTCAAACTTTCAAAAATTGAAGACCAGGAACACTAAATTTTTTAAGTATACTCAATGACTGAAATAAAATTGTTCCACTGATTTCAACAAGATCAGATTTTGATACTAAGAGACCCCTTGACAGGAGCAAAGTGACGTTATCAGTAATTTCAAATAAATATTAAAAAAATTAAACACAGATAGCCAAGCCTTCTTGCCT
The DNA here is from genome assembly GCA_033628505.1 of Tringa tobata. Lineage (NCBI taxonomy): Eukaryota > Metazoa > Chordata > Aves > Charadriiformes > Scolopacidae > Tringa > Tringa tobata. The sequence goes on from JAHREE010000238.1 coordinate 49,495, forward strand.
GTTAAATACTGATGTTCAGCAAGTCATCCACTAGAATCTGTGGTTTTAATTAGCTTCTGAAATTTGAGCTAAAAGTCCAGTATTGCTAGCTTGCAGAATGCAAAAGACTCGAATGTGTGTGTATTATACAGCCACTAGAGGGGTACAAAGATCTGCAGAGGATTAGCATATGTAAAGCACATTTTGGAAAAACAGAAACAATACTAAATCTATAAAGATGACGTATTTTTATACTTAGCTGAACTTTCAGATTCATTCATACATCCTTCTCATACTTTGGACAGACAATAGTAGAAATACTCTATTTTTCTACATGAATCACCATGTAGATCCGTAACTATTAACTATTTCATTACGTATGTGAATCACCAGTATAAATAGTATTTTTTTGCCATACCTATCTCTTCTACTAAAGGTTTTCCTGATCTTGATTTCTTTGGTGCTAAGAGAGATGTCAGCATGTCCAGTCCCTCAAAATATTGGCCAGGAATCTCCTTAGGTAACCGAATTGTAAAAGTTCCTTAAAGGGAAGTCAGAACACAGTTATTGCATTAAAATATCCAAGAAAAACAAAAATGTGCATTTTTCCTCTAATGAAAAAGGCTCACAGAAACTGGGACACATGCAGGTCACATTTTACTATGCTTCAATCTCTGCGTGGTTTTAACCTTACTTGACAAGTTTCACAAAATTACATTTTAATGATAAAGCACAGAAGAGACTATTTAACCAGTTGTGGTCTCTTGACTCACATTGTATAGACACAAACCAACAGAATACAAGCTTTATTTTGGATCCTTCCACCAATCAAGCATTCAACAGACCATAGGAAACTACATCCAGCAATCTGATTATTGTCTTAAGCACCTAATAAAGGCTTTGCAAGGAGAAAATTATAGGCTTTATTTCTGTTTTTTTAATGAATACATGATGTCTTCTCTCTTAAGACATAGCCAAGAGACTTCCTCAGGATTATCGCATTTCTACTCAGCACTACCTGACTTCTTTGTAGATTTACTAAATTAATGATCTTGGTACAATGACACGTCTAGCCCCCACAGGGTTTGAGGAGGTACATATTTTTTTCATTATTAGGACAGTTTTGAACATGCCCTTTGTGCTTAAGGATGGCCTAAATAAGTACAATGAATTCCCAGCAAGACTTTTTTAATACTACATACGAGAAACTATACATTTATTTACAGTATCGTATACTTCAATAAATTCTGTGCAATTCCAGTGCAGCAAAGTATAAATTATTGCAGAGTCAGTAACTTTTTTAATGACACTCATACTAAGAACATTAACTAATACCTTCATCCGTATTATAAGATGCTTTTTCTCTGCCATCTTCTACAATTCTTCCAGGAAGCGTCAATCTGTGGGCAAAAAATGAGATGTCTCATTGAATGCTTGACTAATTCTGAAATTTAATGTCTCGGCCTATAAAAATGTAAGGCATGTTCCAAAAGCAGTACAAAGGACTTAACTGCATGACTCCTGTTGACACTAATGGAAGTCATGCAGTTAAATCCCCATGTACTTCAAAATCTTTTCCCCTAGCTACTGGTACAAAAGATCAGCATCTGAGAGAGAGAAAAGTTACGACTCCCGATTTCCCAGCTTGGATGAAGCCACAGCCACCACAGAGATGATGACCTTGGCACTACGTACAACCCTTGGAAGACTCAGCAATTTAAAAACCCTAAACGAACCCACAGTGACTAGATGAGTTCTCATATCCTGAGTTCTTACACTGCTTATTCAGAATAACAAATTCACTGCATTCTACCAGTCCACTAAAATCCCCTGTGGATACGTATACAGGTGAAGCACGTCCAAGAATGGTCTGACGGGACCAAAATTAAGTTCTTTCTCTACTGACTTTTTTTTTTTTTTTAATTAAGTTCAATTTTTTTAAAATCCTTCCGCTACTTGCCTGAGAAAGTACGGCTTAGCGTAAAATTTAAAGTCTTCCCCTTCAAAATACACATCGAACTCTGAAGCTCTGGCATAAGGTACTTTGATTATTATTATAAGAAAATCCGGATCCTGGGTCAGCTCAAAAGCTGGAGTTATCATGATGAATCCAGCAGGAAAAGCAACCACCAGCTCCGTGGCCCTATCGAAACAGGAAAACAAGAGAAGATCATTGTAATTTCCAACTTATGAGAGCAAATGGCATCTCTTCAAAATTCTACAAGACAATCATTTCAGATTCTCACAGAATTATCTTCCACATGCTAATGACAACAACAAAAAAGCACGTTATCAAGAATTGGAAGGCATCATCTCTCTGCACCTTAATGAAACAACTGAACATAAATGAACGTAAACATTTGGAGCACAGGAAAGCACCTGCTATTTTCAGCATATCCTCATTCTGACAATTTCACAAGTAACTACAGAACATTAATAGGGCTCAATTAACAGATTAGGTTTTTTCTTTCTTACGGGTAACCTACCTGATTAAACAGCTATCAAAAAAATTAAACTCCCCACTTCACCATATCACTTGATGCCAGGGCAACATTCCCACCCTTTCCAGGCTAAGAAGCTGCTTATTGAGTTCTAACTAGATAGGAAATACCTGGCTTGAAAAACACCTGCAACACCCGATGTACCCTTCCGTGAACTTTCTTCTTATCTAATTAAGCACCATACACTGTCTAACAACACGGGACAAGCGGTAATAAAAATCCACTAGCTCATTTAGAGCCCTTCAGGGTGATATGCAGCCTGCCCCCTGTTTTTATTTCCCCAAACCAGAGGTTCATTAACACCTAAGAGCAGCCCCAAAGCCAGGCCCAGCTGTTCCCAGCCTGAGCTTCTCAGCACTGCTGCAATTTGGGCATCCCTGGCACAGATTAATGACCCCAGGTCATTAATTTGGAGGTTCCCACACAAGCCCCAGGTGTTTCACAGACCAGGAACGGACGAGATCCACCCCACAATAACCCACCCCATCCCCAGCAG
>JAHREE010000238.1:57255-88242 GCA_033628505.1 Tringa tobata
GCCCGCCGCGGAGGAGCCCCGCCGGGGGCAAACTCGCCGGGGGCAAACTCGCCAACGCCAGGTAACGGCTCCGCCGCCGCGCTCCCGCTCCACGCGTGACCCCGCCGGGCCCCCTCCCTCCCGGCCGCTGTCAGGCGCTCCCACCCCCACGAGTGACCGCGCCGTCCCGCCCCGCGGGTCCCCTCCGCGGTGGCCGCTCGCCGGTGTCTCTTTGCCGCCTTCGGGCACTTCCCTTTCCCGGCTCTTTTTCAGCGGTGGTTGGAAACCCTCGTGCCAACAGCTCCGGCTGTGGAAGTACAAACTTTTTCACTCGGAGCGTGGCTGCCAGAGAGAGTTGCCACCAAAGTGGGTGGAGGTGTTACCTCCGGCTCCGCTCCCTGCCTCCGAGCGGGGCCATGCTCCCTCTCTGCGCCTGGGTGAGAGGGGCCTCTGGAATAGCGGCTTTTCCATTAGTTTTGGCCTTGTTTTGAAGGCTGACGTGGAGAATGTGGTGCTGGCTGGCTGGGGTGTCCGTGAGGAGCTGCTGTCAGTCTCGGGAGCTACACTTCTGCGAGTTCTTCATGAATGCTGCAGGGAAAAGGGGAGGCAGCCGCCTGTTCCGGTGTGGTACCACTGGGTTCCAAACTGTGAGGCACCGGGGGATTTTAAGCTCTTAAGCTTTTTATTTTCAGTGCTTTTTACATGTAAATTAATATAGCAAAACTTTTTCAAAGGTTTGAAATCATGGAGTGTTGCGTGCCCTCTTGCAGCACTTTACAGGCACAATTTTTTTTAAAAAAACTGTAATTACTTCAGAAAAAGATACAGGCAGCGTGCTTTTGGTGGGTGGAGGACTGTTTTCCCCTTTGCATTCCAACTACATTATGGTCAGTGTGACCTCATATATCTAATTAACTTGGTATGTCTTTGTGTCTTTGATTCATGATTTTGCAGAGATTTTCTGAATGAAAGACTATTCCTGTTTTTTGAGCTCTTACTCCTTAACTTATTAAAGCGGTTGGTTTCTTACAAGCATTGTTACCCTACTGAATGCCAGAGATGTTTACTGTGGCTGGGAATGGGTCATGGGCAGAATTCAAATGCATGTATTAAAGCGGGATTATTTCCACTAGCAACTGTACTTCCCAAAGTCATTTTTCTTTAAGGCATATCTCAGCAATTATCATGGAAATCAAGAAGAACACTGAAGGAAGGAGCCCAGAAAGTATGAAACCACTAGAGAGTGTAAAAAACTGTTCCATTTCAATGAGTTTTTCAGTGAGCATCTTCATGTTCCAAAATTTGACATTATCCAACTTTTATTATTTATTGACTTTGCAAGGTCTGCAACACAACAACAACAAAAGAGAGGAATGCTGTAGTTAAATCATGCATGCCTTTTCTTCAATTTTTTTTGTTTGTTTGTTTGGGTTTTTTGAGGGGGTTAGTTGTTGTTTTTTTTTTTTCTCTCACATCTGCTGGCAGGGCATGATCCTGCACCACTGACACCAGCAGGAGTTTGTGTAACTGAGAAGCACAATTCTGTGGGTCCAGTTCTGCCCATTGCTGAAAGATCCTTTATTGTGTTAGTTACTACTAAAATAAAATTTCTTTACCTTAAGGTGTCCATAAAAAAGAATTTTTTGGGGGAGGTGACATAACATGGTCTAAGCCAAGGAGATGCCTGCTGCCTTGGAAGGCAGAAATAACCATCAACGGGTGCCATTCTAGAGCATGACAATAATAGAATACATGAGGTTTTAAGACATAGTCATACATGATAAAAGCTTAACTTGGTCACATATCATTAGCTGGTGGTACCTAGCAAATGTTAATGAATAAGTTCATGTGTCCGGCTTTAGCCATTAAGTAATTTTGGCAAATCTAGATGAAAATTGCATTTAAGTTTCTGGTTATTTTTGATGATGGTTTTACTGATCCCTTCTCTTGAAAGTAGCAAGTCCTACGTCTTCAGTAAGATTCTTTTTCCTGCGAAGAATTATAAGTGTGTGCCAAACCAATGTGTGCGAAATATCAAAAAGCAAAAAGGGTTATTTTACATTTGAAGGGCAGATGTGACCACACTTTCTATTAAACCAGCGTGGCAAGGCTCAGGAAGTGAACCTTTGCCAGCACATTTAGTTCCCTGGAAGTAGCTTTTCCAAAGCAAAACATCTCTTAGATGGCAACCTGTCAAGATACTTTTTTCTCTCTGCAGCCTCTGTGCACACACATACGAGTTTGGCTTGAGTTTGATAGCCTCTAATAACGTGTTGAAGGCCCAAATATCTCATACTTGTCCAACAAAGAACCCACTTGATAAAAGCAGGAGATATAAACATCCATTCTGATTTTGAGTGTTTTTCTCCCTTTTCTCTGAGTGGCAGGAGGTGATTGGAACTTTTTTTTGTTTGTCAGCAACTACAGTCAGTTTTGTGCAGCTGCATTAAAGTGAGAAAACTTTATTTGAAAACATTTAGAGCATTTCTAATTCATATTTTAAAGTATGTGAGAGAATGTGTTTCTTATAATGGAGCCACTGTTGGGACATTGACTCAGTGTTGACTGTCAGGAAAGGGGCCTATTTAGTGAATCACCAGTTTTGATACATTGCCTAAATCTAACCTTGTTTATGCTGCAAGACTAAATGAGATCATAATACAGAGGTTTCAAAAACTAACAACTATATTGCATTTTGTAAGAGTCTGCATGCATTATCTTTCTCTAAGGAATAAATTTGAAGGCTTGAATAGATTAGCAGGCTCTGTAATGAGATGGGAATGCATTATTTTGAATGGATCTGGATTGATTTAGACAGGTTTTCGGTTAATTATGTTTGAGACACTTTGGCTGTGACTAATAAGAAAATTGCATGTAATCTAAACTTTTAAGACCTAGAAATGTACACTATTGTGCTTGAGCACTCAGGCTTCTTCTGTGATGTCAATACCCATGCCTGTCAGAAAAAAATGTATGCAGTAAATAAAATACCGTTGGGCAACTGGATAGGAGTTGGTCTGTATTGTTGGATAGCCTTTGGCATAAACATTTTGCCATGCTACATCTTACCGTGTCTGCCTTCAGCTGTTTCAGGGGGACGTATTCTGCAAGTATTTTGTGATGCTTTCTGTAGTGCTTAATCTTAGGCAACTTTAATTTTAAAGCCATATAATATTATAATAGGAGAAAGGGAGAGCAGGAAGCCGTTTTCTCTGAACAAATGGATAAAACAGGGAACAGAGCAAGGAGTTTAACATCATGTTCTATTAGTTATATATCAACAAGCTACATTTATGTACTGAAATTAGAAGAAGGGTATCAAAGCAACAAAGACTTTGTGTGTATTATTTCTTTATTTGTTCTTGTCAAACACATTAAACTTTAAGGCCCAGGTCACTGTATTGTTTTTGATGCATTTAAACATTTAATTTAGGTCATAAAATCCAATTATAGACTCTACCCGTAACCAATAAGTTGGACTGTAAATGAATGAATGTGTGCATAAATGTTAGGGAGAATTAGCTAATAATAATGGTAGTACTCTGTGGATCTATGTGCTTTTTAATGTGCTTGGAAGTCCTTTGGGGTAGGTAACAATTACTACTGTAACAACTGTTCCCATTTTACAGGTAGGAGAACTAAAGCATAAAGACTTAATGACTCACCCAAAGCTTTGCAGGAGCCAACTTAGTGAAATAGAGCCAAAAACGGTGCTCACTTGCTCTTCAACCACTGAGTACTTCTGTATGTCAAAAGCTTATTAATGTCTTAGGTTGATAAGCTAGCAATATATTCTTTCTTGCTTGCCAGCTCTTTTTTATTCTATGTAATAAATTTTATCCTTTGTATTAGCCAACTCCATCCTTTTAAACAAAGTATGTATCTTTCGTCTGTTCCATCTGATGGATTGTCTGAGCAGGTAGTGTTACAGAAAACTCTTAGCTTCACAGCAATTTTGCATCAACCACTGGTAACTACATCATAAACAAACCTTTGCATTTAGAGGAGATACATTGTATCAAATCAGGATTCAGTGTGTACTTTGTATGACATTTCAGTTTAGAGAAGGCCTTTCCTTAAGCAGTAAATCTGTTTGAATTAGAAGGTTCCTGGTGCCTGGCCCGACCTACTGCGGTAGAAGTGAAGTAGCTGCTCCACAGGTACGAGCTAAGTTCCACCCTTCAGTTTCTCTACTGATAACACAAGTTGGAGGCCCTCTGACCTTCAAGAGAGGATCCAGTTAAACAAGCACAGCCATTTATTCTCTGTGAGGCAGCAGCATCCTACATGCAGTTGGTCAAACTGGAACTGTTTTGGTTGAAGCCATTGGCTGTATCTTGCAGATCTTTAAGGAATATCCTGTCATCCAGATGTTATTTCTCCCTGTCCCTTCCATTCCTTCTTGCACAGAATGCACGTGCAGGTATAAATGGAGGAGGGAAGGGAAATTGTGATGTTCCTTGTTGTAATGTGCTCATTTGCATTCCTAGCAGTTTGACTTTGCCTTTACACCTCCCTCTTTTCAGACTTCTGGATAATAATAGTAATTTTATAAAGGCTAAGCTAAGATTGCTGTTAAATGCATCCTGCTATGGCACTTTTTTATCTCCCTTTCCAGCTCACCTTTGTTTTCACAGCCCTCTTTTGTCCTTATGTACTTATAAAAAAGATGCCAAAATGTTGTGTCCTGACGTTCTTCTGTACCTCGTTGCTACTTTTCTCATTTACCGTTGTTCTCAGTGTCCTGGATTGCTACTGAAGTAGTTCAAATACTGCCTTATGCTCCTTTTCTTGGGGATTTTTATTCCTTTTTAGGCCATTGCAGACTCCTGAACCCCTTCAGCCCAGTCCTTCGTGACTCATAATTCCATGTCTCCGAGGCTTAGCTTTCTCCTCCACTCTCTGGGGCTAGGAGAGTGTCTGTGTTGGCAAGTGGGGTTTCTCTTCTTCATCCTTAGCTCCCATGGGCTTACAGGCCTTCGCCTAGGGTTGCTTCTGCTGATTCTGTTCATTGGAAGGGTTTGTCTCTGTATACTGGGTTTTTTGCTACAAAACAGCTGCATAAGGGAGAGTTCACTGTGGCTAAAATTTGCACAGAAAAGCTTAGTGTTTTGGTGTCAGGTTTTGAAATGTTGCAATAAAAGCTTAGAGTTCCTCTCCCAGCGAATTCCATCGCCACAAGCTATATCAAAGCAGTTCTCATCCTGCATATGGCTTGATTTAGAGACTCAATTAAGAGGAAACATTAAACAGATAGCGAGAAGGGGGGAAAAGGGGATCTGTGTGAGCAGCTAATTATTCACTTCAATAATTCAGTGGGTTTTACACTAATAGGTTGGAAAGTAAATACCACTTCACATAGATGTAGTATTCCATTATTTATACACGATGAAATTGGGGTTTAATTAAGACTAAAGCCTAAGACTTTAAACCCTTAATGAAACATGTTGCTTTGTATATTCAGTAAAGTACCACTGGCTGGTATTCCTTAACACAGAAGTGGATTGCTTTGTAGTATAGAACGCTGCTGTTATAGAGAGAAGCATTTTAATGTCCAGAAAAAAAAGATAATGACAGCTTTATTAACTGTCATTTTTCTCTTTATTTAGAACTTTTGTTTCTAGTATTAACTTTACTGATTATTTGTATGTATGTAATTATGTGTGCTGAGAAGAGGCAGGGATTGATTGGCCTCTGTTTAGTGATTTGTCAAGAACTGGTAGTGATCTATGATTAGCCTTTTGAACTCCCCTATAATGATGACGATGCTTGTGATTTAGTTGCTTTGTCAGCACACATCCATGTAATGGAGTATCAATGTGATCCGTGTTGGAATGTGAATGCAATATGGTAGAAGCATTCCTGCAGGATGTGATTTTTACCTCCATAATGATGGGGGGGACATGATGCACAAAACCAAAAGGCCATATTTTGAAAATGTCTTCAGTTCACCAAAAGAACTCTGATTTTTCTGGCTAACGAATAGCTTCAATGTGCTTTTTAGATGCAGATTCCCCTATAGTCTAGTTGACATTTATTTAAAGCCAGCACAGATGGGTGCTAAGTGGAAAACCCATAGTTTGGCCCTTGACTGCTTGTGGAATATTGTCTCATTCATCTGGGACATGTGAATATGTTTGTTTTTAAAAATCTCTATTTTAGCAAAATCTCAGGGATTCCATCGGAGAGCAGTCCTTTGAAACTATGCCAGTTCCTTCAGGCCAGGATTAAAGCATGCACTTTTAACAGCAAAATTAATTAACTGTTAGAATAATTTACATATGCATGGAGAGGATTTTTTTTCGTAAAGTATGGATGTCTTCTTCCAGTCTAGCCATTATGGTGCTGGTAATCAAGTTACTGGATGTAGTTCTGTGATCTGCATTGTGTTAGAAAGTTGGCTAGGCAGTAGTAAATCCATTCTGGCTTCATAACCTCTAAGCTGGAGATAAAAAAAAAAAGCTATCATTGGCACAGAGCAAATTGTTGTCTGGTTTGTGGTGCTATTGAATTAGTTTCAGCTGTGTATGTAATGCAGTGATTTATGCAAATCCAGAAATGTAGGAATAACTAGAAGAATTCTGAAAATAGCATCTTTCTTTGTGTTATACTTTTAACACTTGTGATTTGTACCTTTGACAACAGTTGGCATGCTGCTTGCATGTTCTGTGGATATCAAATCAGAAAAAAAGCTCCTGATCCCTTACAAAATGAAGGGAAAGGAAAGAAACCCTCATATCTCTTAAGGCAGGATTCTTTTCATGTTTACCTCAGTATTTTTTATATGCCTATTTTGAATTTTCAGGAAGCCTGGAGAACACAGACATTCAAAAGAGCCTTCATCTTTGCCGTGCATGCATCTGGCAGTTGTGGCATGTGGGGACCGGCTGGAAGAGACGCTGATCATGCTGAAATCAGCAGTTCTCTTTAGCAACAGGAGGCTCTGCTTTCACATTTTTGCTGAGGATTCCCTTAAGCCTGAATTTGAGAAGAAGGTGAGTTTCTTTGTCATATGCTAAGTAAATAAATGAGTTAGTTCTAAGTCACAAATCTCTGAGAAAAGTTAAATTGACATCAAGAAGTTGCAACTAAGCACATTTTTTACTGTACACAGTTTATAAATCCCTTATGTATGCATATGTTTTTTAAAAAAGCTATATAACATGTAGTGTCTAATTGCTCCCCTGGTGTCTTTCAGTTAAAGGAATGGCCTTCTTCATATACAAAGAAGTTTGAGCACAACATTTACCCAATAACCTTCTCAGTAGGAAATGCTCAGGAATGGAAAAAGTTATTCAAACCATGTGCTGCCCAGCGCCTTTTTCTTCCGGTAAGGCACCTGGATTGCTGAGTAGGTTGCTTCAGGAAAAGGTTAATTCCACAGAAAGGAAGATTTGCTGGTGTAGTATTAAAACCATTTTCAGGCTGAAACATCTGCTTAAAGATATTTTAGTCTGTGCTTTAGCTACTTAAAAAAAAAAAAACAAAAAACAAACCAGAAATCCAGCCTTGCTTTTTCTCCTGCTAACAAAGGATGTGTGTTTCTTATTTGTCTCTCATTCCATTGGCCTCTTGGACTCTTAAGACTCCGTGCGAGAGCTCTTTCAGGGCAGATGCTTCCAGGGTAGATGCTGCATGCCTTCCATTAATAACATTCTTTTCAGCACCGAGTCATCGTACCCTCTCTACCCACTATCTCCCTTTCCATGTGTTAGCCCTTAGGCTGATGCTTTCAGCAATCCCTTTTCCTTGAGTTTTATTTCTTTTCCCAAGACTGTCAGATTTGTCCTTAAGGTAATAGTTCCAATGTGCTCTAAGTTAGATTTCATGCAAGAGTCCTGTGTACCCAGGGATCTTCAGGTTCACTGAAAATTTGTACTCTTTGCTCTAAATACTTTGTGTCATAAACTTGGAAAAAATTTAAGGTTGCTGGAGAGAAGGAAGGTGTCTGTAACAATTTTGCGTGTGCAGAAATATCAGAAATTGAAGGAACTTTTGCGCAAAGTGACTTCTGTGGAATTATGAGAATATCTACCAAAAATATCTTGTGCATTGCTGTTGATTGGGGTGACTCCAATAAAGTTCGTGTGATCCAGGTTTCTTTATTGCTGTCTTATGAGAAATGGAGGGGACAAAGAAATCTTTACTTTCTCAGATGGAAACAATCAGGAGACAGCTGCACGTCCAGATACATAGACTATGAATACATATGTGAGAAAGTATGTGCTGTCAGCAGTTAGGTTTATCTGCTGTTTAGAGGTAGGCTATCAAACGCACAAAGGCCAGATGGGCTGAAAGTAACTCCAACTTCAGCAGCGATCCTCTCTTCCCTGAGTAAATATTTATATCACCTGGAAAATAATCCCTAAGCGTTAGCTTGTTCAATACAGATTGTTTGTAAGGATGTACTCAAATGGGGTTGTTTTCAGCGAGTAAACCCAGTTCTCTGTTCGTTTTATTTCTGCAATAGGAAGAAATGTCATTTTGGTAGATTCTCATCACAGAAATTGTTTCACTTTTATCATCACCCTTCTGATGACAGAGCTATGTTTTCATGCTGATTCCTTTAGGTTGAGCAGTGCTTTTAAGATTCTTTTTCTTGTCACTCACATGTTGCTGAAGTTCTCTGGTAACTTCTTGTAAGGAATATTAGACTGTTGCGTGTTGTCTTAGCAAAACTAGAAGGCAACCTGAGCTGTAAGTGTGTGTTTGTTTCTCTTGGGGCAGTTGCAAAATGTTGTGTGTGGTCAGGCTGAGGTTTATGGCTTTGAATAGGAGGAGTTGTCCAAGAGTAGTTGCAGCTGACACTGAGTTGATGTGGATACAGTAAAGAAAACAAGTTGTAGTAATAGCTGAGGTGGCAAGTGTCCAGTTGCACTTTGGTACTCAAATTCACAGACTGACAGAACCTTGGGCTGTTTCTGGGTAATTTCAGCACCGTTATTTTTTTGGTGCTTGATAACTGGGTTCTGATATCCCATTTGAATGAGACAATGCTGGAGAAATCCAGCCTGCACACAGCAGGAGCAGAGGGTTTCTAGTGTTATTGTTTAGAGAACTATTTTGCCTTTTATTTTAAATAAATACCAGCAGGATGTCACTATCCTTTTCTTTCTTATCTTTCCCTGTACTAAGCATTTTCCCCTGCAGCGGCATAAAATGTGCCTGGATTTAGGGAGGACCCCAGGAGAGCTGTAGTTGAGTTTATCAGCTGTTTAGCTCTCAGTTGTGCAAATTGTCTTGCTTCTGATAATGCTAAGCCCGAGTGGAATGTGAGTCTTTGATTCACAAGTGCCTCTCCTGCCAAAGAAATCTCTCTTCTGCAGCACCAGCAGGCGTGTGAAAGTGGACAGGAGGGTATGAGGAATGTGTGAAGGGAAAATTGTGTAAGAATCTTGCAGTGGTTTTACTTGCTGATAAAACCAGAGCTCTGGGATGTGATCCTGCCGCTTGTAGCAATGAACTGGTTTGTCCTGGGTAAGAGATTGATGTATGGATTCCCAAATTGTGGAGTCCACTCGGGTTGTTAAAATATTAAGGAAGATCATACGGCATCCTGCCTTTTGTTGAGGCTTTCTGTGACATCTGATCACATCTGCCACTTCCACATGGAAAGTAGATTGAGCCTCCATGTAATCGCACAAGTCTAAATCTCTGCAGTCTACTACAATAATAGCATCGATGGGATTTGCAAAGACAGAATGAGGAAGATGTGGATCTTTACCTGAGCACAAAATGAAACTTTAAAAATAAACTAGGAGAGTAATGGTCTCAGTGATCACTTGGAACTGTTCTGTAATACTAACATGGGTGTTAAGACACCAGATGAGAAGCCCTCTTCTGGTCTCATGCCTGTTGCATATCCCAGAGCTGCCTGCAGCTGTCTCGGTGTTCGCTGGTCTGGAGCTACCAAAACAATCAGCTAAAGTATCATGAAATGCTTAAAGGATTTTTGGATGATTTTAGTTCTAAAAGTAACTAACATTTAGAACCCTTTTCAAAACACTTAATCTACTTAAGAGCTTTTAAGGTAGATTAGCAATATCCCTGTACTCTAGCTGTCCTCTTGAGTACGCCGAAGTATCCAACCCAGTGGATCAGAGGCAGCACTGGGAATAGATGCCAGGATGTTATCTAGGCAAAAGTCTCCATCTGTGTTGTAACTTGAGTTAATTGGTTACTATAATTAAGTTTAGTAGCTCAGCTTCGTGGTACTGCTACATTAGCATCAAGATTTGGGATTTGTCCTTAATTTTGGCTAAAGCTCTGGTAAACTGCCGTGCGTGCCGTTGCAAACCATTAGGTAACACAGCTTCACAACACACCAGTATGTGTTTACACAGTAGTGTGTTATTCCTTGCCAACCTTGCTAACACGGGGAGAATCTATGGAGACAGAAGTTGTGAAATCAAATTACAGATAATTGAGTATTTAAGTGAAGTGTCAGGCTAAATATAGCCAGTTCTGTGCAGAACTTTTTGACAGATTTACTAAGAACACTCTACATAACTGCAAAAAAAAAAAATAAATCACACTTGCTTTAAGCTGTAGGCGCCTGTAGAGCGAGGAAGACGACAAGAGCACTCAAGCCATGTTCCTGACCATGCCTTTCAAAAATCACAGTCTGTCAGGTATGTCTACATGGTTTGTGCTAGTGTGAGCTCACGCTACCAGACGCTGTCTGGCGTTGCTTATGCTCCAGGTCAGGTATGCCATTTCTAACCTGCAATTGTGTCCCTCTGGTTATCCCTCCTGGCAGGCTCGGTGCTGCCAGCCCCTCGCTGTGCGGCGTCTGGTTCAGGCAGAGCAAGCTGGAGCCAGGTCTCTTGTAGCAGGCCTGCCTTGGGCTGCTCCACTGCTTTGGGCACTGAAAATCAGCAGAGCCAAAAATACATCATCTCCTCATGTATGCTTTTGAATAAGTAAAAGCTAAGTATTGTTTTATGGGCTGTGTAAAGCCTAATATATATATATTTAAACTCTCTTTAGTTTGGGAACAGAGTTATCTGAAAGCTATGGGACATTGGGAATGCTAGAGTTATTTAAATTAAGTTTATCCCCTGTATAACTCCATTGAAATCCTGGGAGCTATGCAAGGAACTCTTACAACCACCAGTTCTGAAATTAAATTCCCCTACCCAAGGCAAAGTTAAATGCACAGCCAGGAGGGGATGTCATCAATTCAAACTGACATGTATAGCTTTGAAATAAGTCTTAGAACTTCACATGTGAGCGAGAAAATTGTGAAGGGCATAAAGGAAGCAGCACAGCTTTTCTTTTAGCCTGTTGGGTGTCACTGCAGGACAAGACCTTGGACACAGGAAAGGGAAGGACCTTTTGGCAAATCAGAAAGGGGAGCAGGTGAGTCCTGAGGGGGGAATACGAGGCACGAAGCGTAGGGTCAAATGCTGGTAGGTGCCCACTTCACAAAGAACTGCAATACCTGCTTGAATCCATTTATGTGTAGGAAAATTACAGTCCATTGACTTCCACAGACTTAAATGTATGTATATGTTTAAGATTGCTGAAAGAACAGTTTTCTGCTGGAAGAAGCAGTACCCAGGCTGTCACTGATGCTTGGGAGGAGGGTCTATATGCACCCATTAAGCTTCCCCCTGAACCCTCTGCAAGAAAATGCCTGAACTTGTCTCTGTAGCAGGGCACCCATAGGAAGAATCTCACCTGGTGTACAATGTGCTGTGTGACCCTCATGCAAAATCTAGTACCTTCTGCTCTCTTTGTATTCGTGTGTTATCTTCTGTCTCAGACTAAATTGAGGGGCAATTTTAAATTTTTATGTTTTGATTTTATATGAATTCATGTAGTAGGTCCCTATGAATTAGGGCTTCTAGGTGCTGCAGAAGATACACGGTATCCTGCAGCCTAAGGATATCCTTAGGCTGAAAAACCTTTTCTTCTTTCATACCATCTGTCTTCTATTGATTTACTCTTAAAGTAGCTGTTGTCTTTTACTTGGGGTTTTTTTGTTGGGGTTTTTTTTTTAGTATTGGACTAGAGGATACTTAATGTTTGCAAATATTTGCCTCTGGTATCTTAGTGTGTTATTGAACTATTTGTGACACATTTATTGATACCTTCACATGCTGTTTTGTATTTTTTTATGGAAAATAATTCTTCATGGCGTTTTACTATAACCTTCCACCCAGCAGCGTGCTCTGGATTGTGCTGGACTTGACTACATGGAGTTTCTTGTAATCAGAACTTTTGTTTAAAATGCAGAGACACTTGCCTTCTCCTGCTTGTCCTGCTGTGTGGGAAGAACATGTAGTTACCGTGTCAGAAATACAGGTCAGGGCTCTGTTAAACTTGGCTAAATGTCAATCTGAATCCCAAAGTCCAGTGAAAAATCTCTTTCAAGTCCATACTCATGGATTTGGCATCTTAGTGGATGCCCATCGAGCACGCTTAGAGGTAAATTCTTTCTCCCCATTTGTTCAAAATCTTAACAGTTTTCACACTCTTTCACAGGAAATCCTCAGTCAGTAAATTTCTGCTTATGTAAAATTCAATTGCTCTAGTAGAATTTATTAAGTTGCATGAATAGGAGAGTTTGTCATTGATATCATTGCAATTGGATGAGAGAGCGATTGTTCTGTTCCACAAAGTGGTGAAAATCAATAGCCTTTTGGATTTTGTTTTCAAAGAAAGAAATAGGGCTTTTGGATGAAACCAAAGTAAGAAAATTTCAGTCCTTCAGGAATTTTTGGACAGTTTTAGAAAATAATGAAGAGGAGCAACAAAAATGCAGTTGGAACTGATGGCCAGCTTTAGCTAATGGTATTTATTACCTAACAAACAACCTTATAAATAGCTGGTGCAAACATCAAGGGAGTTTTCTTGAACTGTTGAAGCACTATATAATTTTTGCCCTACTAAAATTAATGAATGAGCGTGTAAGGATTTGGATAGCCACAAGGGGGAACATTGACAACAAGAATACATTAAAAATCCTGGATGTAATTTACAGTTTACACCCCTCTGGCTTGACTAACTTTACTGTGGTTATTCCTGATACTGAGTCTGGTAACAGAGATCAGAATCCGACCTGATAAGTTTTAATATGACATTTCTATTTACCAAGCAGATTTTGTTCTTCAAGAGGATGCAGATACATTTTTGTGATCGATAGGGTTTTCTTAATGAACATGAAACATTTGCATGTATTAATACTGAGTGTAAGGGTCGTGATAGCACAAGGTTGTCATAGCAAAAACAGTCATTAGAAAGGTGTAAGGAAAGATGATACCCAAAGGAGATGAAAAGTTTTCTGTTATGCTAGTTTAGCCTGTCTATCTATGGAGTAAACTATATTTTTCATCAAGGTATGTGCCAGCCAGTCCGACTACAGGGTCAGGATCCACATTAGCTTTTGGGACAGATTGTGGAAGCATCTTTCACACACACGCACAGAGTAGCAGATTCGTAAGTTACTACATAGTATATCATTTTCAATAGTGATGCTTTCAGAATCCTTTCTATACAGTATGCAAAAATTACGTTTTCTACAAATGGTTAATTTTTTTTGTACAACACCACCACTTACAGATCTTTAAAAGAACTAACAAAGCCATGTAAATACATATTCTTTGCTTTTGATTTCAGAACCGATACTAAATAGGCCTTCAAGGTGGTTTGGTTTGGTTTTTTTCCTGTGAGCTGAGTGGGTTACCATGTGGATGTTTTTTATGTTACTACTTAGTGGATTTCAAATGAAGGTTATTATCCAACTTGTGTGGCCTGGTAGCCGATGTGCTGTGCAGTTTAAAATAAAAAAAAATGAACAACAAGCCAATAACCCGATAACTGTTGTTCCCGTGTGTAATTGCATTTAGCTGATAAATCAATAACCTCTTTCAAATTATCAGTTTAAAATAAAAGTGACTTTTGCTCATAACCTTCCTTTTTGTTATCTATTTGGTTCCTTTTTCATCTCTTCCTCTCCTCGCTCTGCAAACCTCAAAGGTCATTTTGAAGGATGTGGACTCTCTCCTTTACGTGGACACTGATGTTCTCTTCCTGAGGCCCATCGATGACATCTGGCACATCCTGAAAGAGTTCAACTCGACACAGCTGGCTGCTATGGCCCCAGAACACGAAATACCAAAGATTGGCTGGTACAGTCGATTTGCGCGTCACCCTTATTATGGGACAACTGGAGTCAATTCTGGAGTGATGCTAATGAATTTAACACGGATACGCAGCACTCAGTTCAAGGTGAGAAGAAATACAGCTGTTGCAGAAATGAACGGTTTACATATTTTTCACATCTTGTAAACCTTAGTATGAAATTATGTAAAGTTTGTAATATAAAGAAACTGAAAAATATAGAATATATATTTGAATACTAAAAGCAATTATAGTGAAAGTTATTATTAAAACAAAAGAGGTTGGAGCACTGAGAGCTTGCAGATGAAGCAGTGTGTTAGCAGGAATAAAAATGGCTTCTTCAACATTTCATTTTCCTTTAAAAGACAGATGAATGAATAAACTCAAGGATCTTCTGTGCAGTCACTGTATTGTTTTTAAAGTTGGGAAGCTTGATGTAAATATCCAGAGAATATGGTAATTTGTCTGCATCTGCTGTAAATAGAATTTTGTATCCTGCCGCAGATCAAATGACTCCATGAATTTTGGTATAAATAACATGGGAACATTTTCTCTGACATGTCTCCTCCTGTGTGAAAGGACTTGTAAAGTCTCTGTTTGTTTCATTGAGAATGTATTCTGTAACCTCTTTAAAAACTTTATTTACCCCAAGTAGTCTTGTTCCTCAGTCAAGGCCAGGGGTTCCTACACAGGAACAGCTTGAGTAAAAAAAGCCCTTGCTCTTAATATCCTAATTCCCAGGGAGGATCATTTGTAGTCTGCTTTTTTCCTCGCTTTTATACCTCAGTTTTCACCTTATCCCTGCATTTTTGCATTTTCCCACTTTTTTTTCCCCCCTTGTTGCTTAGAATAGGAAGGTTGTGAATAGCAGGAGCTGACATCACGGCTGGACCCGGGAGACCTTGCTTTCCTGTTGAGATAAACAAGAGTGCAGTCAGCTCTGCCGTTCCAGCCCTGTCCAGTTCTAACATTTCCTGGCAGTTCTTCATTTTTCATCTAGGAATCTGACACGGCTTAGCAGACTCACAAATATGTGGGTGCCACACTGAGTCATGCATCACATCGTTCATGGTACTAACCCACTGCTTCTGTTTTTCTGTCCTGCAGAACAGCATGATACCGAGTGGTTTGAGTTGGGAGGAAATGTTATACCCATTATACCAAAAGTACAAAAATTACATTACGTGGGGAGATCAGGATTTACTAAATATAATTTTTTACTTTAACCCAGGTAAGTAATGATTCTTGGAGTCCTGGTTATCCGTGTTAAGAAAATTTCTTGAACGTGAAATTTTTTTTTTAAGAAGTGTTGTTATTTATGATACGCGTAACGTACTCTGGCTTGAAGTTAAGTGTAAGTGCACCTTGGATTTACAGCCTATGAAAATCCTTCTGCAGGTGGTTCAGGTAGTGGGGCTTGGACTTCACACCATTGAATATGAAGATCTGTTTTCTGGAGATTCTGAGAAAATAAGGCAGTGTAACATTAATAATCAAATGCAGGAATGAAGTTCAAGTTGTATGCGTGCTTAAGAGTGTCACTGGACCAGGGCCTAGCTGAAAAATATTTTTGTTTCAGATGTTTATCTGAATGTGAAATTGCCAAACTTTCTTCAAAGCTATGCTCTGTTTTTCTGAAATTCAGCTGTATATTTATGCAAGCAAGTGACAAAGCTGATATAAACAGAGGATGGACACAGCCGTTGAAATATCTCCTCTAAAACTCTTGCCCTCCCTACTTTCTCTCCTTCGCTAAAAGTTACTTTTTGAGAGAGGTGCTTCCAGCCTCTAAGTGAATGATGTGGCCTCAGCGAGCACCAGGGTGGTGGCATCCATATTCTGCTGCTTAGATTTGTGTGTTTTCTACTCTTTTGTATTCTGCTTGCTCTGGGAGCTGTGGAGGACTCCAGGTCTCTCAGAACCTTGCTCTCAGAGAACCCACCTGTCCTAGTGTGGACCAGCATCACCAATATGTATTTACTTGTCAGCCCAGCAAAATGTCATACCTTACTCCTGCCCATCACTCTTGCACCATGCCTCCATAAACAGCTGGTAACGTTTTTGGTTTGTCCTGCATTTCCTCTTGACTCGTATTCTCATGAGGAACTGGCAATTTTAGGCATCTTCATTTTAAAAGGGTGTGACTTTTTCCACAAGCGCTGAGGCAGTTTCTGGAAATGCAGCCCCTTGTAAGTATTTTGCACTGATATCACACAGAAATGGCTTCAGGCACTTCCAAGAACAGTAACATCTGAGAAATGCAGGGATTTCAAAATTATAGCACAGTACGTGCTTCCCAAAGAAGCTGAGAACCTTATTTCATGCTTCTGAATATGCTGAGTATCCATTCTTGTTTGTTTTTCCTTGTTTCCTGTGTGACCTTGTATTCCCTCCAGCGATCTTGAGAACAGAATAAATTTGGATTTCTTTTTATTTATTCTGTTCCCTTTTCTTTTTCTCTAAGGAGTCATAGGGTAGGTAATTGGATATACCCAAATCCAGGCAAATAAAAGGAGAGAGCAAATGGAAAGCAATAAGCTAACATCTGTTTACTGCAGACAGATGTCAAACATCAGTGTCCCATGTATTACCCTCTATCCCAGTGAAAAAAAATCAAGTGGAAGAAATCTTCATTATAAAATCATAAACAATTTCCAAAAAGAAATGGATGTTATGGGAATAGGGTTTACTGGAGGAAGAAGAATATGAAGCTGGATTAGTTGTAAAGTCAAACTCAAGCTGCTAACTGAAATATGGAGGAAAAAAAAGATTGCAAACATATTTTAATTTTATGATGAGAGCATTCTCTATGCAATCCACATGTTGAGACTCCTCTCTGCACCAGGGTCTGTCTTCTCCTTATAACTGGTAAATAATTTTTTGTAAATTACATAACATCAGGCTGCACGAGAAAAAAGAACAAAGGAACTGGATACAATTAAAACACAAGACTAGACCTTCCCAAGGTTTTAAACTGTTGAGACTGGCCTGGGGAGGAATCAGCCGAGGCTGCTGCAGATGGCGTTTTAAAGATGCAGTGCCTTGGCTTAAAAATACACGGAACGGTGGTACCTGGGCCTGAGGAGATGTACCCTGTTCCCATCTCCAAAGGCTGTTCTGGTGATGCATGGACCTGAGGCCTCGCCGAGCAGCTGGAGTGTGAGTCCAGCTGTGACAGCAGAAAATGCACAAGAGACTCACGGTGTGGAAAAGATCAAGAATACTCAAGTGACGCGTACGAAAGCTAATAAGCCCCTAACAACATCCTCTCCCCGTCGGGACCTGCTGAGGAGCTGTGCTTGCAGACATCTGCTCAGGCTTACCAAAAGGATCCCCTTTAACTGTAACGGGGTTTGGACCAGGCATTCCAGCTCTTCCTGTCCTTTTGGCAGCACTGGGGAGCGATTCTGGATGCGGGATAGGTCAGACTGCGTGGATACCACTCACAGTCTCCCCTTTCCTGAGCAGTCTCCTGCTAGAGAGGGCTTGAGACTCCTACTTCTTCAAGACCCACAGAGGACCAGCTGCAGACCTCCCGGGAAGCTAAGAAAGGCCAAGTGATGAATTCAATCTGCAGTGCTTCTGACATGAACCTGCTGGCGTGCTGCAGGGATTCATTGTACTCCATTCCTGAAGCAAAAAGGTCACAGGGGCTGGCGTGATTCATTATGAGCATATTGCAAATACTGTGGGTGCATAGAGAAAGTTTTTTTTTTTTAAAAAAAAGAATCAGTAGAAGAAAGGAGGTTACAAGCCCTTTTGAGAATTTAGGCTCATCTTTAAATAACCTGGACCTGTGAAATTAATGGGTGACAACTCTGAGAAGGACTGTGCATAAAATACACTACCTCTTGTACTCTGCTGTATCTTGGTGTGACAAATTGTCATGGCCTCAATGAAAGCTTCAGCAGCAAACATTGGATATGCTCTGCAAGCTTTCCCGTGCTGTCTCCAGAAGGATTCCAGATTTCATGTAGCCCTCACTGCCGTGTGTGCTTCCCTAATCATTTCTGTAACGCCAGAAACTTCTTAGGAGGGCAGAGGACCCTGGATAGTGACACCTGGTGTGTGCTTTCTTGGTTTAATTCTGATACTTTTAGCTTTGTAAAATGCTGTCTTGGTTTATGTTTGCACCCAGGCTTTGTGGTGCCCTCTCCTTCTGTTAGCTCAGGTCTAGTGGTGCTGAGATTCCTTTCCTCAGGATGACTACAGGTAGCTTCTGTGCCTAGCTGCTCCTTGGGATGTTTGCAAAAGAAAGTTACCAGATTTTTTTCTGATTATCAATCCCAGCTTTTTCACAGAAACATAATTTAATTTGTTGTAACTCGTTTGATGTGTCTTTTTTTCCTCTCTCCCCTGACTGATGTTGGCAGAGTGTCTCTATGTGTTTCCGTGTCAGTGGAACTACCGGCCCGATCACTGTATGTACGGAAGCAACTGTAAAGGTGCAGAAGAAGAAGGTGTCTCTATTCTGCATGGAAATAGAGGTGTCTACCATGATGACAAACAGCCTACATTCAAGGCACTCTATGAAGTGATACGTGATGTAAGTCTTCTATCTTGATAAAGGCAGTCCTTTTATTTCAGTGTAAATTATTGCTTTAACTGCATCACTCTGCTGTTCCAGCAGATCAGGCTGAGCACACTTGTGTACCATCAGACACAAAATAACAAGGTTGCTTTGGCCTCTCCTGTCTTATTCCATGCGTGTATTTGAGATTATTTAAATGATCCTTCTTCATATTGTAGTAAACTTCTAATCAAAAAGGCTGATAAATTGTTTTTCTGTAATATCGGAGGTGGAAAAGTGAGTGTAGTCCAGGCACATGGAAGGCAGAAGCTCTCATACAGGCACAGGTCCTTGTTGTGTCTGTAAACTCCGCTCTCTAAAATATCTGTTTTGTTACAGGATCCTTATATTAGTAAATCTCCTTTAAATACAGACTCTAGAAATACAGTTCCTGGGAAGCTGACTATTTCAGGTGATACACCCAGACAAGCTTTGAGCTCCCAAGGCAGACCAGTGGTTGAAGGTGGGAGGCTTTGATGACACTCTAGGAGGGTGGGGGACAAGCTATTGCTGTCCTATATAAGGTTTTATCTTACAAAAACTTCTAAAATGCCATTTTGTAACTAGTGAAAACTAATAATTCTTTTTTTTTTTTTTTTTTTTTTAAGTTTCCCTTTGAAGACAATCTCTTCCAGTCTCTGTACTACCCTCTGCAGTCTAAGTTTCTGGACACGGTGCACACTTTATGTGGGAGAATTCCACAAGTATTTCTGAAGCAAATTGAGAAAACTATGAAGAAGGTGTATGAAAATCGTGTCATCGTCTACTTGGGGGCCAACCACAGATACTGAATGTAGCTGTATTTTTACACAGAGTTTTTAATTCTCACACCCCATCTCATGAAGCATATAAAAGAGAGTATGAACGCCTTTACTGAAACTCAGAATTAAAATATTTTCGCTATCCAGTTTCCTAGTAATCCCACGAATTACAAAAACAGGAAATCCTAGAAGTCTACATAAACTGTCCTTTCCTGGGCCTTTTGTTCCCTTCCTATGTTTACTCTTGGTTGCAACAGGGAGAGTTGATAATTCTCACTTTTATTTGACGAGTTTAGTTTGGTTATTTGTTTAAGTACAGCTGTATTCACTGTAACTTTTTCTGAAGTTGTGCAAAAGCTCGGACTGATTTTAGGCTTGACAAAGAAGTTATGGTCTGAGCTATGTGACATACAGGGAATATAACCCTTGAAAAATGACAGAGCAACTCTTCTTGACTGCCATGAGAATGCTGAATTACAGAAACAATTGCTCTTGTGATCGGATGAGATAAAATTTACTATAGTAAAGGGAAAGTATTTGCTTAAAATTGCACTTCTGTCTGAAGGTATATTGCCTGCTATTCTTCACATGTAGGACCTAAGCTTTCTCTCTCTTAAAAAGACGAGGGGAATAGAAGTGCCTCTTTACTTGGTATTTTACAGCACTTCTGGTCTAGTGATTGTCATTTTTCCCCTCTGCTCTTCGGTAGTTTTGTGAGGGCTTCTCATGAAGGAATTATAAGGAAAAGATTTACAGCATTAATAGGAAACCAGTGCACAAGAAATGGGAGGGGGATGCAGGGGAGGCTGTGGCACCTGCGCAGCAAACGGAGACCGGACAGAGACAGTCATGGTCTTCTCCTCTGGTCGCTTACAGTTTTAAGAATGTGTTCTCTAATTTGGTAATACTAATTACATGAGACGCAGTCCAAGAATATTGCGAATGAAGAGTGCAAAACCAGGTACTATTGATCTGTTTTCCTCTGTAATTAAATCTCTTTAATTGCTCTTTACTGCGCAGTAACAATGGTTTGCCACCGAAATCTGTGTTGGGAGGCTGAGAATGCTGTCCCTGACACCCCCTTTTCTGTGTCCCCAGAAACCCAGGGCATAGAAATGTGTTTCTGCCTGGCACTGCCCTTCCTGGAAGTAGAAAATTTTATGCGGGGATCATAACAAATAGCCTCAGAGTGAAAGAGGATACAAGATGGCTTTGATGTTTATTTAAAATACTTCATTTAGTTTAGATTTTGAAAGTAGGGTGTTCATCTTAGGATATGTATGCGCAGACAAGAGCTCCTTAAAACTCGGCAGTAGCTGAAAGGTGCTCAGGACAAGTCCCTGGGGAGCTGGAAGTGGGGAAACTCATAAAGAGCAGGATCCCAGAGGGCATTTTCTAAGTGTAAGCCCCGAGGGATGTGTGTAGGTGAGTGCTTAAAGAAAACAGCAAAGAAAATGATCTTATTTTTCAAGTCTGTTCAGCAAAAAAATAAGTTAGTCATTATGTGGAACTACGCCCTTTGATATCTAATGGGCAAAGTAGGGGAGGGGTGAGGAGGGTGAGATACACAAAGCTTTTCCCTAATGAATGGAAAATTGATACAGATTGTATATGTAACGTTTATTAGAGATAAATATTTGGGGGTGGGGGGGTGAGGGAAAGGATGTTTCCAAAGTTAAAAGGTAGGATTTCTGAAGAATTAGAGTTTTGGGGGTTTCTATCCCATCCAGTCAGGACTGATGCACAGGTTCATAAGAAAACAGTCTCTCAGAGGATGTCCTTTGGGCGTGCACATTCCTCTCTCCTTGTGTGGCAGCTCGTGAGGGGGAAATGCAGGCTGTCCCGGCAGCTCGGGCTGCCAGATACAGAGGCTGCGCACAGGGTGAAGTGCCAGAGAACTTTTTCCAAACACTTGAGTGTGAAAATGCCTGTGACACAGCCGGGAGCGTGCGGGGGGAGTGACACAGCCTGGGAAACAGCAGAGCCCTCCGAGAGAGGGAGGTGTTGAGACAGAGGCTTGGAGTAAGGGGCGTAGGGTCTTGGTCTTAGCAATTTCCCTGCTGCCTCTGTGCTGGCAGGGGGGACAAACACCAAGGTTGTGACAAAGCCAGCGGCTGTTGTTTGCACCTCTGTGTGCTGCACATTCTCATCAACAACTTGTGGGCGTTTCTGACTCCGATCCCTTATCCTGCAGCCTTTGCCAGAGAAGTGTAAATCCACATGCAAAGGACATCTGCTTTGATTGAGAGCCTGGGACCCAGAAAGGCATTTAAAGTGTAGACGCTACTGTCTCTTTCTCAACTTGCCTTAGTGTTTTCTATTTTAACTGAAGTTTTAGTTGCCACTTTAAAATAACAGTACATTTCTAAATACAGAGAAAAGTTTGGAAACGTGACCCAAATGAACTTTGAACACTTCAGAGCCAGAAGACAATGAAAGGGAACTTTCAGCAGGCTGTTTTTAAAAATTTAATATAACGTAATCTTAACGTATGACAGGTAAACCTTTTAGGCTAGCAATAGTGAGTACTTGTAAATAAAATATTAGCTTGCTTTTTGGTCCTTCTTTTCAAGTATCAGGGTAAAGCTGACTGTGGGTCAAACGAGGGCAGAGGAGACGCACGCTGGGCTCCCTGAGTTCCTCATTTCTAGGGTATCTTCGAGCCCCAGAAAGTGGTGGAGCAAAAGCCTCGTTGCCCAGAGAGCTGTGACTCTGGTGCTAAAGCCTCTGAAGCCGAGGAGGCTGCGGTTGTGTAAGCTGGGATTCAGCAGAGCCCTGCGACTGTGGGCACAGCCACATGAAGGAATGGAATTCATTACAAAACAAAGGCATTGCTGCATATGAAATGATCAGAGATTTAAAACAGTGCTTTTTTTTTTTTATGTTTACGGGAGGTGCTACATGATGTTCAGAAAGAACTGTTTTATGTTCTCAACAGCTATTAAAAATTATGAAGTATATGCTTTAACATGAAGACTTTTGTTAATGTAATATCCACTTGCAGGAAGAATGGGGGAGGTTCCCCCCTGCTGGGCTTTTTCTGAAAGAAAAAAAAGCTATAATTTGAGCTCTCCAAAGTGTTTTAAAACAATTATGTAGCTTTGATATTTTTTGTTGTTAGAACTATTAATTTATATTTTATTACAGCTTCCAAAACCATGTTATATTTGGGTTTTAACAGTAGTTGATTCTAGTATTAATCTTGTTTAGAAAACAGTTTTCATTCATTTTGTATTTCATACTTGTGGCTAATGCCTTGTTTATTAGCCTTCATTTATTTTAATAATGGGATGTGTAAATACTTATATAGACTTTATATCCTCATTTCCCCTTCCTCTCATGTATTTTAGTTATTTCCAGTGGTATAATTTAACCAAAACACCTTTGCTAATGTAACACCTCGAGCAGCGTCATCGTAACGTAGTGTAGAAACAAAGAGTTTTCTTCAGAAGAAGGGAAACTCCAGCAGAGGGAATGTATTGATAACGAAGGAAAAGAATCACCTTTTTACCCCGCGACAGAAGCAGCGGGTACAGCCCAGAGAACTGGGTTATTTGAAAGGTAAGCCCTCACCCAGCAAACCCAGTGTGATATTCCGAATTTTGCCTGTGCGCTCAGTAGCCGTAGATGCAGCGCAGAACGTGAAGCGCGTAACCCCGTCCTTGCTGTATCCGCCTCAGATGTTCAGGTTTTAAATTTGCTACGTTATACTTGAACTTGCCGAAGATAGATAAACAGGGGCTTTATATTAAGAGCCCCCGAGCTCCTCCTTGTAGCCCAAAGCCTTTTAGGAAAGCCTCAGGCTGCCGGTGTGTGTGGTACAGCAACGAGCTGCCCGAGCGGGGAGCGTTTGGTCACATCGTTTGTATGGGGTGAGAGTTGTCCTGGGCTCTTCACCCGCGTGTGAGGAGGTGGGCTGGGGTAGCTCCGCTGTCACTGCACTTACAGGGAACTGGAAATTGCTCTGTGTGTGTGTGCGTGTGTGGACACAACAGGAGCGTATGTGTAAAGAATTCTGTGCCTTTTCTCCGTCATTTAACTGCTTGTGTATTATTATTTGACAAGTGCACCAAGTGCTGATAGCTCCCAAGGAGGCCTAGCAGTGCATTCCTGTGTTCTGTAAGATCCTTTGGCTTACATTTACAAATAAAGCAACTTTTAAGCAAGCTCTGCATTTTGATAGTTTTCTTTTAAATACAAGATTTTGTGTGTGTTTGTGTAGTGGGTCCGGTTGGGATGGAGTTTAGGATGTATAGTCTCTGTATACAGGCTGTGTCTGCATCCAGCAGGAAAAATATTCCTCTCTTACAATTCTTACAGTAGTGAGAGAGTATTCTATTGTGTGTGTTAAGGAAAGAGACAAATGCATTTATCTTTCCTCCAAGTGCTAATGGGTCGTTAACACCACTTGTGTTACAGTGACCATTGATCAGAACCTGGTCTCAAAGGAAACTTTTACCTTTCTCAAAGGAAAGCTTTACCTTTTGCTCTTCCTTTTTACTATTTCTCCATTATCTTCTGCTCCTCAGAGGATCGGGTCATTTAGGATAATTTCCCTTCCCTCCTTCTTGTATTTAATTTGATTTCTTTGACACTTGTGTGGTCACTGCTGCGCTGTCCTGGTGTGACAGAAGCTTGTGAGCTGTCTGTCTCTTCAGCCAAACCAGTTGTCCCCCTGGTGACGCAACCGTTTTCTCACTTGCCCAACTTGCTCTGCTGTGTGGTTTGTTGGGCTCGGTCACGGCTCCCTTTGAAGCCAAGACTAGAACCCCCCTTGATATTCATGAGCAGAGGTAGGGGCAGCTGTGAAACAACAGTGCTCTGTGCCGCGCTGCTTGGCCCTGGGCAGGAGGTGCGTGGTGGGGTGGTGGTTGGTTACCTGTTCCACAACCAAACTGGTCGGTGATGGTCTGATCCGAGATTTTTCGCTCTCAGACGTGGTTTCAGTCAGTATTGGTGTGGGGAGAGCACAGTTTTTCCAAGGTACAGGCCAGGCAGGGCTGACAGGGGAAACACAGTGAACAGGATGGGCATTTGTATGGTGCTGGTGGCTCCGAGGAAAGGACCTGAACTGCGGTTCCCCACATCCCCGGTGTCGTTTTGCCAGGGTCGTTACCTCCGTCTAATCCATTTGGAATAAATGAACTCACTGAAGCGAGGCCTTGGAGCTCGGGTACCCCCTGAGGGACCTGGGGACAGGAACAGTCTCTGTCTCCCATCCCGTGCTGCTGGACACATCGATAATCGTGGCTCGGACTCAGGAGACATCCTTGTCACATTGCCATGGAGCCACCGCCTCCCAATGGAGCTCAGCTTCCATCTCACAGTCACCCTCACAGGTACCATCCCAGGAGAGAGAACCTCTCTGTGTGTTCCATGACATTTAGAGCTGGGAATAAAGTACAACTAACAAAAAAAGAGTGAGATTTTAATACTAGGATAAATCTTGACACTTTTATCAATTTCAGCACAAACTGTTGATCGTTTAATTTCAAATAATTTCCTTCCCGCTGCTTCAAGAAGAGATTCCTCTCTTAAAAGTCAGGTACCTGTAGGTATAAAGGAGCCAACTTTCAGAGAGTGGTTTTCTCCTCCGTCAGATCTAGTCAAGTTTGACGCTAATAAATAGCCATTACCTGCCCGTCCAGGGGTGGGGTGGCACAGGGACATCCCTGTCCCCACGGAGGCTGGAAACATTCCCGCTTTGTCCTCTCGTATCTGCACTGGGCTACGGGATGGCGATTTGTGCTTCTGAAGGAAGAGCAATGTTTGGAAATTTTGCTTTCGTTCTGGATCGGAATAAAAAACAAACTGTCAACACTTCCCTTTGAAATGAAAACAAAAATTGAGACATAACACCAGAACGAGAATTGACATTTAAGATTAACAAAGCACTTTGTTAATGTTCTCTTTTGAGGTAAAATATTTTGGTTTGACTTTTACATGTCTATAAATGCACCATAATTGCTCACGTTGTTTTGTGAAAACAATTACATAGTCCAAAAATGTACAACACTGTCTTAGAGCTAAAATATTTCGGTTGTACCGAAAGAGTTGACGCTGAAATGACACGGCCCTTTTTTTAAAGAATAAGGTGCCATTGGTTGAGCTGTTCCTGCAGAAGAGTCTTTCCCAAATCCTTTGGAAAGGGCTTCGTTCCCTGCTGGGGTGGCTGGAACCACGCAAAGCCGGTGCCTTCTCGGGGCACGCACCTTTAAAAAAGGATCTGAAGGACGACTGGTGTTGAATGGTGGCTTCCTCACACCTGAGGGAAAAAAACAGGCCTGGTTTTAATGTGAAGGATCTTGCAGTTTGCAGAGGAGCCTACCAGAAGCTTTCGGTGCTGGGGATGTACTGGGAGGAAGGGCTGGGAAAGGAACCGGCACCGGTTTGCCGTGGGCTGGCGGAATAACGTGAGGAAATACGTGGGGAGTCGTGTGTTAGCGCAGGGGCTGGTGGCCAACGTGGGAAAGCCTACAACACTTGTCACATCAAACCCTTCTTTCTTTCCTTAATCCCACTCTGAGTCACTCTTTCCAAATAAAACCCAACTCCCACAGATACTGGTTTTCTGTTTTCAGCCTTTTCTGGGTTTCAGGCACCGCGCTCGAGCTGTTCTGATCTTTCCACACTCTGAAGTCTTCATCTATTAAAAGCCTATTAAAGATGTTTAGTCATTTTCTCAGAGGAGGGCCACGATTTGTCTGGAGGTGGCTGTGAGGTACTTTAAAGAAAAAAACAAAAAGCCTTTTCTGTTCTGAATGGTTCAGAGATGCGCAATTTTTTCGAGTGTCATTTTATTGTACTGTCCTTGAGTTTCTGCAGCTATAAACTAAAAAACAGAACAAAGAAATAAAATCCCTACCCTCCTTTTGTAAATCCTTTGATGTGTATCAATGTACAGTATTTTTCTGAAGATCTAAGTGGATCCTGAAACATAAGATTGTTCTCATTTGCTTATTGTTCTCACTGTTTGGATTCTGCTGCCTCTCACTCGATGGTATCGTATTGAATCGCTACAGATTCTTTCCAAGCACACTAATCAATTTTGGGGTCCAACTGAACTGAAATACCTTACAAATCACTGTAACACATCAAGGAATGAAACTGCTTGAAGTCGGGTTAGGTCAGGGATCTCTAGATACTTTATTTAAGCTTCATTATTTGAAAGCAAAAGTATCTGCTGGTCCTGCGTCCTCCATCATCAGCAGCATCGGGCCTATTGAGCGGAGCCCGGGGCTTGGGCAGTCTATAATTCTGTGGAAACTTCCAAAAGTCTTGTAGTTCTAAACAAAATGCTGAGATATAACTGGGGTGTTATTTCTGTGCCTTTCTTCAGCGCTGCTGAATATGAACCCAAGTCTCACCAACGCTCAGTCAGAGCTTATTTGACTGTAAGATCAAGGAAGAAAAGAGAGATTTGTGCGTCAGGCAGAACTGGACTCAGATTGCAGGCAGGACCTGGGCCTGCTCTCTTTGAAAACTCTTAAAAAATATGTTTTGCAGAAGCTTAACAGAAATCTAAAGTGTAAATCTAACCTAGGTTTTGTGTAAGTTTAGTGCGAGAAGAAAACCAAACAATTTCCCATCGCTATTTTGTTCAATGTTTAGAAGCACCACATCTCCCTTCCTGCACGGTGATTGTTTTTCATTGTTGATTCTCAGCAAATACCCCCCCGAGCAGCTTTGGGAACTGCCACAGGATGAAATCCTACTCTGTGTGTGTGTTTTTATCACCAGGTGTGCCAAATACATTACAAAAAAAAAAAAAAAAAGAAAGAATAATTATCATTTCTGTTTCAATAATGAAGAAACACAGGCACGATTGCCAAACTCGTTTGCTTGAGATCACACAACAAATCAATTATGAAAATACCTACAAGCTTTTTGTTTCTATTCTAGGGTTATACTTTAATGTTTCTCCTTTGAAAATGGAAGGAAGAGCTGATTTGCTCTCAATTGGAATATTTTTCAGTTAGTTAGTTAAGGAAATGTGGGTTCCCAGACATGCGAACCTCCCCTAAGATGAGCTTCATCCTAAAATGAAATAATTTGAAATAATCTGTGTCACCATTCCGATACACCAGTCGGTCACGTACTTTCCTTGCTCCAGTTCCACAGAAGTGATTGATGGTTTTACTTGGTTCCTGCTCCAGAGGATATGGTTCTAGTTTCCCCAGAAGCAAGTAGATATGTGTGTATCTTGAAACATATTCCCTGAAACAAAACAAAATGTAGTGTTTTCATTAATTCCACCACATGCCTGCTGTTGTTGAATTTTGAGCATTTGATGCTCAATGATTGGGTTTTTTTAATTGTTATTTTTAATTATTTCAACTGAAAATGGCTTCCCCAGAGAAACCAAAAAAGTTTTTGGAAGTAGATTAATTGAAAAACTTCATTCAATTTTTTTCAAAATAGGCAATAAAAGGATCGGAATGAAACCAGAGGCATTTTTCGCTGTCAGGTAAATCCTGCAGGAATTGTGCTATTAGTTTTTATCTCCCTTTTGGAGCCAGGATGCGAGCGGTGCCCCCGGTGTCTCTGCCCACCCACCCCCTGGAGCGGGGTCTGTGTTCCCGAGTGGTGCCGAGGAAATGCCCCATTTTGAAACAGCAAAGGTGCAGAAAGTCGTAGGGCTGCACCCACTGCATTAACATCAAACCTCCCCCGATATTCTGGGAGTGCAGGGAAGTGGCTCTAAAGTACTCGATAGAACGGTTGAGTGTGTTTTATTCTATTGCAAACTGTTAATTTAGTTTTATATTTCTGTACAAAATGTAACACAAGAATTTAGAAAAAGCATATTTTTTTTTCTGCAACATTTTTAGTAAACAAACATTGTTTAGTCCCAGTTTTCACTAGTAATTCTAAGTATCTTGGGAACAAGGGTTTGGGTTTTTTTTCTGTTTTAAAAGGACAGGCCAACACCACAGCTTTTCAAATGGACAATTACAGGCTTTGTTTTGTTGGGTTTGGTGATACCTGTAAATGGAATGGGACGGGACGTGGTTTAGGAGGATTGAATTTGCTCTCCTAAGGGTTTTTTTTTAAGCAGGTTGTGTAACTCTGAGACTTTAACGTGCACGTTTATGCTGCTCTCAGCTCGTTTCAGCTGGTGGGATTCTTTAAGAGCAATCACTCTGGGAAATGCAGTTCCTGGGGAAGAGCTGAAAATTGAGAGCATGTGAGCGGCTGTGAGAATTATTAGAAAGAGCAAGCTGTGCTGGGGTGTGAGCTGATGGGGTGTTGGGGGGGAAACATGGGCAGCTGGGGTATGGAAGTTATTTAAGAGAAGCTCTGCTCCAGGAGAGGTGAGGTCTCTGCTCTTCTGAAGGTAGCAAAGGTAAGCTGGTATTTTTCAAATATTAAAGTGGATCTGGTGGAAAAGGACCCGGACTAACCTGTGATCTGAGTTGTATTGTCCTTTTCTGTTGTTGGTGCATCTGTGTACGGGCGTCGGTGCTGCTGTTTGCAGCCCAGCACCCACCCCTTGCCTTGAAACCTTCCCCTGTCCTCTCACAACTCTTTTTTCTACACAGCTCTTTCCAAATCGAAGAGATTTTTCACTCCTATTTTGGGAGAGGATATGGTTAATGCTATAGAGAGTGTGTTATTGTCTAATTATAAAAGCAAACTAATGTAGTTTTGGTTAATAGAGATGTCTAATGCTAGAAGGGTGTGTGTGCTACAGAGGGCTTGAGGTAGGGAGAGTCGTGGCAGCAGAGCTGTAAAGGCAATGGCCAATAATTAAAATTGTTAACGGTGTCCATGTCTCTATGATGAGCAAAGTGGTCAGAGGAAAAATAGCAGCTAAATTCACCATGGTCTTAATGCTGTCTCATGCACTGGGGTTTGTTGGGTTTGGTTTTTCCCCCCCTAAAAGTTTGGGCAAGTCATATCTTCTTTGTTGCTCATTTGTTTGGTTAATAGAGTTAATGATGCTGGCTGCAAGGGAATCTGTCGCACCAGAGACATGTACAAGACAGTAAAAGTGCCAAGTCCTAAGTATTGTTGTTGAGAATTCTTGTGTAATTGATGTCCAGTGGGGAGTGCCACTTTCCTTTTAAGAAGCTGAAAATCGATCCATGGCACAAAAATACAGACAATTCCCTTGCAAAGCACTTAAAAGTAGTAGTGCTTTCAAGTTGCACTTAAGAAGGCTTCCAGCTCTTCACATTTGGTCAGTGAGAGTCCCAAAATACTAAATCTGAGGTATCTGTACCTATTCTAAACTATTTTTATATAAGAGACACGCTTTTCCTAAGCTCTCTGTCGTGCCATGGCACAGGAGTGCAGCAGCTCCGCTCTCCTCACACTTAGAGCCACAACCACAGCTCAGGTCTCAGCTCAGCCCCCTCCTCCAACACGTGGGCTGCAGGATTCCTACCACTAAAACTCACCTTTGGCCTTGCAGGGTGTCTTGAATGGCAACATCTGTCCCAAAAGGTCGGTTTGTTAAATCCATGCTGCTGCTTTTCCCTCCTCCTGCTTGACCAGGCAGAGGCAGAGAGGCTTGCGGAGGTTCATTCGCTCCCCTCTGCCCGGCTGCAGTCTCCATGAAGAACCCAGAACTTTCCTTGTAAG
Organism: Tringa tobata; assembly: GCA_033628505.1. Classification (NCBI taxonomy): domain Eukaryota; kingdom Metazoa; phylum Chordata; class Aves; order Charadriiformes; family Scolopacidae; genus Tringa; species Tringa tobata. The sequence continues at coordinate 87,280 of JAHREE010000238.1, forward strand.
GGCTGCTCATTTTAACAAAAGTTTTCACAATAGTACATAACAGGGACTTTGTACAGCACACCTGTAAATATGAAGCCTTAAATATCCCAATTAGCTTTGTGTAGTCCTCCAAGGGTCAAAGAGATCCGAAAGGTTCTTGATTTTAGAAGCCATACAATTTTTCAATATAAATTGGGGGTTCAGTATGATGCGGTTGCCAGCTGAGGTGTGTTACATGCACACCTTGGGGATCATTTTCCCACATGATAAAATCAATGCAAGGGGTCCAGGAAGGTAGCTTGCAGCATGGGAACACTTGCTGGGGGGGCCAAGTTCATCTCTCAGCCATTTGTGGTGGTCCACAAACTGGGTCATTTTGCTGTGATGCTAGCAGCACTTCTAAGACACGTGGCCATGCCAGAGGTTTCCTTTTGTTAAGGTGGCACCTGGGAGAGTGGAGAAGTTCATACAGCCACTGGTGGTGTGATCTTTTCAGGGATTCCTCTGAGATGATATGGCAGAGTCTGTGTTTCTGCTGTAGGCAACCCATCCGCTCTTGCTTGTGGCCAGCCCCTTCTCTGCCGGGCCAGCCCTGGCCACTGGGGATGTGCCCACGGGGGAAGATGGACACCACTGCCTGCACACATGGCTGTCACCTTGGGAAGGCCTCGGGAGGAGGCTGGGACGCCATCCAGGTCTATATCAGGATTCTACCTAATAGTGAACCACCGCAGATGTGCCAGCTCACATATGCCTAGAATAACAGTTGGCATCGATATTTGGCTACCTTATTTACAACTTCTTTTTGTCTGTGTGTGTTAAATTAGCATTTCCCTTTCCTTCCAGGAACAGCCACCTCATGTCCCTCGGTCCTACCGAAGCATTTGGGGTGGACGAGCCCGTACGCAGCTGGTTGGAGCCCCTGGCCTTGTCTCTGGGTTTGTCTGCTGGGAGCAGCCTCGCCTGGGGACCTCCTCCGGGGGG
>JAHREE010000238.1:93081-124606 GCA_033628505.1 Tringa tobata
CGGCGCTGGCGCTGCGCTGGGTGACTTCCTTGGCGGATCACTATTTGGCAGGAAGGGGAAAGGCTTCCCTGGGTGCGTTGCTATAGAGTTGCTCACTTTCTGGCTCCCAGGCTGTCTCCTTGTTTTTGAGGCCTAGTGCCAGGCTACGGGCTTCAGCAAGAGATACGTGCTCTTACCACGGCTTTTGTTAGCAACCAGTGATTGCAGGGGCTTGCTTTGGGTTTCTAGAATCCCTCTAACTTATAAGAGCTTTGTAGATTTTGGTGGTTTGTTTTATTTTTTTATTTTTTGGTTTGTTTAGTAGTTTGCTAGTGCTGCTTGAATTAATGCTTTTGAAAGAAAAACAAGTTCTGAAATGTACTTTCCTCTTTGAATGGAAGACTTTGGCTCATCAGAAATATACAGCTTAATATTTTGCTGCAGTACTTATTTTAGTATGGACTTACTGTGGTGTGTGTTGCCTGTATATGTTTAAAATATTTTTCCTGTTCTGAAATATTTCTTCAGGCTCCTCCTATTGTTTCTGCCACTATCACATATATTCCAAAGTAATTTTAAAAAGTGATTGTATAGGGGCAAGTTCTTGGGAAAATTTTTCCTGATGTGAAACTTAGAGAATGAATAAACTCCTGATTTTTATTTCCAGTTCGGAAATCTAGATTTTCTTTTTAATTATTATTTATTACAAACTATTGCTTAAACCTGAACTGGAAATTGTCATTTGAAACTTCATGCAGACCCTGGCCTTCTGTGTTTCCGGGGTTTTCTTTGGATTTTTTTCAGGTCTGTAGCTTTTTTCAGCATTTGTGAACCTTTCAGTTGCATTAAATTGTTCTTAAAAAAAGTGTTGGATATGAGCATCTAACATAATGTGATATCTAATATGATCTGGAGGCAGATGTGGAAATATTATTCCGTAATGTTTAATTTGCTTCCCATTACCTGCCAAAGTCTCTATTTCTTTATCGTACATGCTTCTCTTCGCTGATGTGTTATGTATCAAAGCACCAGGAAGAAATTATTTAGAAATTAAAATCTCATGGTAAACATTCATTTAAAGACCGGTAATATACATTATAAGAACTGAATTTTTTTTTAAGTTGGTACAACTTGACCACTGAAAAAGTGTTTCTGAATACACAAACCTACCAAATCCATGTTGATTCAAAATAAGCTAAATATTCTTTATTTCCAGTTGTGCAAAAGTAACTTTATTTAATAGAAATCTAAACCAATAGTAAATAGGTAGCCTGGGAATGAGAAGATGAAATCTAAAATAATTTTTTGTAGTGATATTTATTAGGATTTTTATGAAGTTTAGAACTCAGTTTGGAAAAAAATACATTGGATGGTTAAGTCGGGTAATTACACAAACCGTTTGCAGACGTATTTATTGAAAGACAATGGATCTTATTCAGTCACAGCCTGTTCCTAAAGTAACAAACAAAAAGTACCTGTGTAAGTAAGGATCGAGGCAAATAAGGACAAGTGAAACATGTATTATTTTTACTTTCAGTTATTGTTGTTTCTGGGAGAGTTATATAGTGTCCATGGGGGTTCTGTCAGCTTTTTAACTTACTCAGTGACAAATCCTGGTACTTAGATCATATACTGCAGTCTACATCCTGGGTTAAATGTAGAGTGTTCTCCCCTGACCATCTTCTGGACATAGTTGCAGCAGACCTTGTAAACAATTAGTAAACTTAGTTTGAAAGGGTGCTAATGAAGTAAATAAAAATGACGCTTAATGTTCTCATCAAAGCGTGGTCATGGCTCACGTGAGGCGGTTGGGTGCCTCCCTGCCCCCATTTGTTTGAATGTGCTTATTCATCCTAGTGAGTTACCAACAGGTAGATGCAGGTTTAGGGTAGGCTGTAATTTTGCTAGTATTTCTCTTGGCAGCAGTTTTGGCTAACGCGGCCCTGGTGTCACTGTTTCACTGGTGCTTGTTCAACTCTTCGCGTAGCTGCGTGGTAACCTAGAGCAGGAAACTGCTCGCAGTTGTAAGGAACTTTCTTTTTGGCAGTACTGTTTTTAACGAGGTTCTGTTCATTGATCCAGCTTGTTTTGTCCCTCTTAACTGGTATGTCAAACCCTAGTGCGGCTGAAGAGATGGTGTAGGGGAGGAACAAAGGGTGAGAGTTGTATAAGCTAGCACTGCAACTGTGATAAGGCTCTTCAGAATGTGTCTTTATTGTAATTGAAACTCTTTTTCCTTTACAAGGAAGGTCTGGAATAAAAGTGTTGCTAAATTTGGCTATATTATCAATGTAAATTTAGTTGGGTTATCAGTTACTTGCAGTAAAAGCCTGATCATGCACTCGTGGATGTTAACTTCATCTATTTGAAGTTTAAGCTATCTTCTTGTGCAAAGTTAACCATTCACTTAATTGTTTGTGAGATTATGGCCTACATTTACAAAAGCCAGTCTAAACTTCCTTGATTATATGTGAGCAGAAGCAAAAGTTTGATTGCTTGGCTACTTCAAAATATTTTTGTTTCTTAACAGTTGCTATGGTAAGACTTAGCCGTAGGTGAAATATAAAGTTAATGGTTCAATCCTTTTTAATCTTATGTTGAGTCTTAGAACTTTTTTCTTTTCAGATGAGTGATGTACTGATGTACTCCTTAACTGATGTAACTTTTTACTAAGATACTAAGGTGGAATTTCCTTAGACCAAGTGTAGTTGGGGAAGATCATTTTAACCTCCTCTCCTGTAGTTTGGAAAACATCAGTGTGACTTGCAAAACTGAGTAAAGTGGAAGGATACAAAATCTGTTAGTCTTAATACTTCACTGCATCCAAAAGCCGCCTTTAAAAACAGGATATGTTTTTGTGTTTGTTTTTTTTTTTTTTTTTTGCATAAGATATCCACTTAACCTATTTTTTCTGAAGTAGGAACAGCTTTAAGAGTTCAGAAGTCACAGTGCTGCAATACTAGAAGTGACATGCAAAAGTGAAATTTTTTTTTGTTCTTCCAAAGAATTCATAAAAATGGGTATGAAGATCACTTGTCAATTGTGATCTTGTGTCTTGAATTTAAAATGCGTTTTCTTTTACCTCTTAGGAAATTCTTTTGTATTTAAAATCACTGTTTCTTTGATAGCAAAAATGTTTCTAAACTATTTTTTTTTAGGTACCTCACCAAGAAAATCCAATTCATTGGACTGGAAAAGGAAAACTAGATTTTTCCTTTGTTTCTAAAGTTGAAAATAAAACTTGGAAAACAAAAGCAATAAGAAATTTTATGTCAGTTTTCTCTGTGTATCCCCCACTCCTGCCCCGAGGCAGGCAACCGATAAAGCACAATTTTAATGGCTGGCTATAGTGGAAAGTATAATACAGACGCTTTACTGACAGTGAAGGAATCCAGAAATAAGTAGTGAAGTACCAAAATCTGCAAAAATACTGTATATAGGCAGAAGTGATTGACTGTAAAATAGTGCTGAGCTTAAGTAGAGAACACTGGCCTGGCCGGGATGTAATGTAGTTACACAGTTCTTGCCCTGAATGTGGTATAAACAGCCATTAAAATACATTCTGTTTTTATTTTTTTATGTAGTCAGATTCTTTCCTCAGAGTTTCCCTGGAAGATCTGAAATACTCATTTGTACTTCATCTAAGCCTGAAGACAGGAGTTGTCTATTTGCTAGTCTCCTTGAAGATCAGTATAAATGTTTTTTCTGCCAAGTTTCTTGAGTCAAGTTTAATATACATGATTGTAGAGCAAATATGAACATCTATGGTATCATCATAGAATAATGTAAGTTGGAAGGGGCTTCTGGAGGTCACTCAGCCAGACCCTGTGCTCCATCCAGGGGAGCTAATTCCAAAGTTGGTTGAGGTTGCTTAGGACTTTGTGCACCTCTTCTGAAAATCCCCAGTGATGGCAATTCCATAAGCTCTGTTGAGCTTTTTGTTTCACTGCTTAATCACATGCACTGGGGAAAACTTGGGAGTTTCCCTTGGAGCAGCCTGGGACCACTGCCTCTTACCCCTCATTTGTGCACCGCTGAAGGGAGTCTATTTCCATCTTGCCTGTACACAATTACCCCTTCAGTGGTGAAAGACAGCAGTTGGATTCCTCTGCTATAGCCTTCTGTTTTCCAGAAGAAGACCTGCTGCTTTAATTTCCTGCCTTAGGTTGTGTTTTGCAGCTCTGTTAATTGTTTTAGAGGCCTTCTACTCATCTCACTCTTTCTGCTCTCTTTTGCATTGCATGACCCCAAACCTGATGTAGTTGTTTTTGGTTATGGACTCAGAAGTGACAGACAGGGGTATAATCACTTTCTCTGATCCTGCAAATGTAACCCCTTTGTCACAGCAAGGCCACGCTGCCAGGCGCTCAGCTCCCCACCTACCAGCACAGGTATCGGTCCCAGTACTGACTCTGGGCAACATCATTTGTGACTGGTTGGGCTCAGACTTTGGACCTCCTTGACCAAAGCCACTCCTGGTGGTCCATGGAGTCTGTAGCTGCCCAGCTTGGCTATAGGGGTGCTGTGGGGGACTGTGGGAGTTAACTCTGTCCACTGGTCTTCCCTCATCCCCAGGGTGGGTCAGGTAGATGGGGATGGTTTGCTGTTGGTAAATTGTATAACCATAAGTGTAAGTTACATAACCTTAGTTCCATCATTCTCTAATGGTGAAAAGTATTTTTGACCCTTTGATACTGTTTCATGTACTCTGTGTGGCAGTGAACTTTTTTTCTTTCTTGCTACACATTTGGAACACTTTTTTGGATCAGTTTGGCTTTTATATTATTTTGTTACAGCAGTGAAGTAGTCTGTCAGCTGTAGAAAAGATGGGAGTGGAGATACAGTAGCAATGAACATGCATGAGAATAAATTCCTGTTCTCAGCTTTAGTGTTTTAATGATGTATTCTGAACTCTTGGGTAGTAATTTCCTTTCTTATGTTACAAATACAGAGATTTTTGTAGCCACATGTCTTTTAGTTTATTTCACATACTTTATAGAATAAAAAAAGTAGACTTAAATTTAAGCATGCTCTGGTTTTATTCAACTAGCAGTTTCTGTGCTTGACATGTATATGGTAGTTTGAAAATCTTATTCTGATTTGGAAGCAAATCATTACCTAGAAATCTTTAGAACTATTCAGGGAATGTAATTCCTTATGATTTTTTTTTTTAATTAAATAAAACCATTCTAAAGTTCCTGCCATAATAAACAGGATAATATTTTTTTTTTTAAAGAAGTTTGTGTGCCTTTGTTAATATAGGCTTCTTCCATTTCCATGTTCTCAGTGAAGCAAGAGATGTGAGTAAACTTCCTTGCGTTGTTTCCTGCTATTATTCCTCACTAACTCCATTCCATTAAGTGGCTGGAATTATTCCCTACTACATTCCCATTCCCCTGACACTGTGTTTTCTGTCTCGTATTCCACCGAAGCCTCCAGACAGGAATCTTTGTTGAAGAGCCTTCTGATTTATCTTTGTCAAAGATAGTTTAGCTGCTTGGCTTTTTTACATGTATTATAAACAATTATATATGTATCAAGTGTACAGTTGTAGTACTTCAGAGGAATTGGTTGTGATAGGGATGAAATCACTCCTTCAGGAAAAAGCACACTATTGTAGGGTTTTAATTTAAATGCTGCCGCTTCATATCTGTTGGGAGTGGGGTTTACAGTATAAAGGTCAAACTGTAAGTACAATTATAAATTGTGGCTGATTAACTGACCCTAGTAAACTTTGGTCTCTATAGAAGACGCATGTAAGGAAAGGTAAAAGGCGAACTCCTCAGAGCAATGCTAACTTTGCAGTGTAATTGAACTATTTTAATTGCAAATGTCACTGTATGCACACGCAGACTTTCATTCTTACCTTTACCTCTTAGCAATGTTTCTTCACAGCTGTAGAGGCTCCTCAGTATGACCTCCCTCTGTTCCAATGGGCCTCAAGTCCCCTGTTCCATGGTGGCCTGGCTCATTCCGGTTTATTTGAATTACTCTCCCAGACATTTGGATATTGTTCCACTCCGTGTTACTCTCTGCAGCAATAAGGATGTTTTTCTGGTTTGACCTTGTAATTGATAAGACTTGCTCCCTCTTCCTGGCTACAGATTTTGGGAAGGTTTGTGCTTGGTGGAACGTGTTGAGGGAAGGAGGAAGGCAATGGTGCAGGCAGAAAGGGGGATACAGAGCAGTCTGGTCGTCTTGGGGGGTGGTGGATTGTCAGATTTGTGGATGAACCAAACTCATGCTGCTTTTCCACAAAGCTGGTGTCTGGCAAGTCTCAGTTTTAGAAATACTTGAAGGGAGTTACAAGGTTTCCTTGATGGCTGCACCTGATGAAGCTTCGCTCAGAAGCGGTGTGAGAGTGTGATGGTGCAGGAACACTTAATGCCTGTGTATTAGGGCACTGAGGTAGGGTATGCCTTGTCAACCCCAGTTTAGTGTGTCAGCTAAACTGGCTCATGTGGAAACCAACTGGGTGGCTTTTATTTCCAGTTTTGGAAGGATTTAGGAACAGAAGTGCTATGTACCTGGTCCTGGTAGTGCTGCTTTCAGACCCCAGCGAAGCCTATGCTTTAGTGGGACAATGCTGGCAACCATAGGAATACACTGCAAAGTAAATTCACATCCAAAAGTAGTTGCACAGGGTGCGTTTTCCTTTATCTGGTTTTATTGCTCAATATAGTAAAAGTTTGATAATACTATCTCAGTGTGGCCTACTGCTGTTCTGACGTAACCCCATGGATCTCTATGCACTGGTCGTTTAACAGTGTAGCTACACCTACCAGATGAGTTAAAGCATTTATTTGCTTATTCTGTGCAAACTGGTGATACCTGGGATAACTTCAGTGCCCTCTATTAGTAGCTATGTGGGATTTACCTTGTGTATTCAAGAGGTTATATATGCAATTATCCAAACATTAATTTTATATTACTCAGAGTGATTTTCTGTAGGCAGCTCCTATAGAGATAGTAATTTTAGCTTGCTGTAAATTCAGTAAGACTTTAAAATATGCTTTAATTATCGCATAATACTTAAATTTTGACTCCTGCACCTCTGCTATACAGGTTTACTGAGAAAGCATCATCTATTTAATGTTTCTGTGTTCTGCCTGCATCATCTTTAGAGCCCTACAGAATTATGCAGTGCCTTTATGTGATTTTCCTGTGCAGTATCTATTGGATAGGATGCAGTCTGAATTGTGCCATGGAATTCCTGCAGAATCTCTATTATACAGTGCGTAGCATCACTCTTAAAACATGCCTTAGTGAACACTAATCTGTTCAGTGAAATGTTACTTGAAATGGAAATAAGTGAAAGCTAAGAATAATCCACAGAATTGTTAGAGTTGAAATAAATATGGTTGTCTAAATCTCAACAAAATATCTAATTGTGTTTAAAGGCACATCTGGACTATGTAAGTGATTTTTGGGAGGTATTTTGACACAGATAAGGTCTATCTGTTTGGCTAATGTATTCCAATACAGCTACAGTTACCTTTGGTAGAGCAGAAGAATATAAATGTTTCTTAGGGGTGGTGTGACTGACTTGTGAGGGAGGTCAGATACCTTCCCCTCCCTGAACTTTCTGTGCTAGTTGCTTAAGTGATACTGTTTACAATTCTAAGGTTGATGTGAATGTCCTTTAATTGAAGTTTAAAGATCAAAAAATGAAATTTCAAGAAATTGAAATTATGCCTCTTAAAAATAATTATTCCTAGTGTAGTTTGTTGTAGTAATAACTGAATCAAAGTCTTGCATTAACTGTTGCAGAAACGTGTACTAATCTAGTCCCTGTCTTGCAGATACATTCTACAGAAATGAGGCAGATGTGGGCTGGGAAAACAGTTGCTGTACACAGGGATTACCGAGAGTTCCTGAACAATTCTGTGTATTTTATAATTAAGTTATGCAGGAAATACTATTTAGAAGATCATCAATCAAATTAAAAAGTACACAAAACTCAAATGATTTTAAGGTAATCTAGTACAAAGGGTGCTAATTGAATTTTTTACAAAGGTAAATGTAATAATTACACAGAATATTGATAACAAAATTATCTAGAACTAGAGAAATAAAATCTGTTGGGGCAAAGTATCCTGTAAACAACAAGATTCCGACTCTGCGTATACTGCGGCATAAGTTTAGTGTGGTTCCCTGAACTAGTGATTTTTTTTCTGTGTAACAGAGGAAAAAAGCAAGAGGTAACTAAATTGTAAATAAAGAAGTTAATTATAGTAGATATTGCTCCGATGGGAGGACTTAGCTGGTATTTGATGCTTATCCAAAAGTCTGTGTTTGTAAGACTTGGCAAGCTTTGTATTTGGTGTGCACTTTATAGGGAAGTCAGTGTCTGGGGTGATCGCTCATAATAAAACTTGAGATTGATAAGAAAGGTTATTTGAATATGTGCATAAATGAAATTATATGAAGAATAAGAAATCAGAGTAAGGTAAGAATTTACATATTAGTACACAGTGCAGAAGTAACTGGAATAACTTGCGAAGTACACCAGTTTATTTGAATCAGCCAAAGGTAACTTCAAAAAAAATTTCAAGTGGAAGAGAGAAGTTTAATTTAAGTACCATCTGCTCTAACTTTCGTCTTTATAGATAAGCCACTGATGGTGGTTTGTGGAAGTTTTGAAGGCTTTCAGTATTGCTTTCCAGTCTGCTATAAGGAATTTAATTCTTGAATGGAGAGTATGTTGTAATCTTGTAGTTTCTTTTTTATTCTGTGGTCAGTTTTTTCTTTTAAGAGAAAACAAAAGTTTGGTTTTAGATAATTATATTAAGAAATGCAGATTCTTGAAAAATTCTGAGTCCTAATTCAGAGTTCTGTTCAGTGGAACAGCTGCATTCTGTTGAAGTCAGCTGAATAGTTATCGGGAAAGATCAGAATTGGTCCCTTGCTGATTACAGATACTACTTTAATGTCTTCATCAGCTGTCTGTTTCCATAACTAAGTCTTAATCTTTGTTGTTCCTGGCAATAGCGGTAGTAATTTGCAAGTAGTAGAGAGGTGAACACTCATACTACCAAAGTAGATGCAGTTCTAATATATTCCAGTTTCCGTGGTTCTGGAATGAGTTTGTCATGCTCACAGGGAGGAGAGCAAAGGCTTAATTTAGGCTGACATCAATCAGTGAGTGAAAATGGAGAAATACCTTATGTGCTTGTGGGAAATACCAGTTTTTCCTCTTTTGAGCTCTTCAATATCTTTTTAATTAAAGTGAAAGGTAACTTGAGGTCAAATCCTACTGAAGATAAAACATGAGAGCATTTTAATTTTACATGAGTTACCAGGTGAAAGTGAAGAGGACACTCCCCCAGGAAGGGTGCTTGCCAGCGTGTTTTCCTAACAGGAGTGAACACTTCACAGCAAAGCACAGTGTTCCAGTAAATTCACCCTGCTATATCATTTAAAGTTTAAAATTTATTCGTCTTTCAGAAACACCAATAAAGAATCTAGCACTTGCTTATGGTTTTAGTTCAATGTTAGGTTGAAGGGTTTGCCTGCTTGCCAGGAGCACTTAAGAAACTAGTCTGCATCGATGCCCAGGGGATTTTACTGTGTAAATCTGTTGTTGTTGTTGTTTGGAATTTCCCGTGTTAATCTGCATTGTGTGGATGGTGAAAATAGCACCAGTGTGCAAAATGATGACGCTAAAACTAATTGCATCAAAATAGTATTACAGTAAAGCACAGAAAGTAGGAAAAAAAAGTTTAAAATTCACTGAGTATTTGAAGCAAGAGTGGAATTAAGTAAGGTACGTTCTTTTATCTGGCACACAAGGGCAGCTCCATAAAGGAACGGCTCTGTCTCTACTAGTCACATCACACATCTTATTCTTCCTTATCTGTGGCATTAATTTTGTGGTTAGATTAGTTAGATCTGCTTCACCTCCCTGTGTGTGGGATCACAGGAGTGTGTAGGAGCAGCAGAGCAGGCTTGTCTCTTTTTGTGTAGACCAAATACAAAGTTAAGCAGTGGTGGGGCAGTGGCCTCCCTCTGTGCCATGGTGAAACCCCAGCTAAACTGCAGCACAGCTCATTTCCCCATTAATGGGAGGTCAGTGTTGCCAGCTTTCTACCCCAGAAATTTTCCCAGAACCCCATAAAATACCCAGAGGTATTTTCTGAACAATTTGAAAGCTGTTTCTCTACCGTTGAGCACTCTTTGTTAAGAAGCAGTCTTTATTACTTGTTATATAAACAGCGAAATTCCAGTACAAAAATGTCAAATGGCAACAGTTTTGGGGTGTTTCTTTGTATAAAAATGCTGGGGATTGGGATGTACAAGCAGTTCTTAAGATTTTCAGCTTGTGCACCCCCTTCTGTGTAACTGTGTACTTCTCGATACCCTTGTTTATACCAAATCAACGTATCTGAAATCAGGGCTCAAAAGAGAAGAAACAGTTATTAAAGTTGGCAAGTTATTTCACTTAAAAACACCTGTTCCATACTAGCAAGCTACTGTGGGAGCATAATCTAAAAAAAAAAAAAAAAAAAAAGGGGGGGTCAGATCTCTTACTACATGTTAAGTGAATCCCTCCAAGACTGTCCTCAAGTTCTTTCCTTCTGTGTTATGAGGACTCTGCCTTAAAACCAGTGTAGCTGAACATCAAGTGTTTGCATCCTAAATATACTATTTTGCACTTGTTATTTTCTGCTTGTCAGAGAGGTAATAATAGGAGAAGGGTGGAGAGGGAGCTGCTCTGTTCTTTTACTAAGTTCTGGTGTTTCTTTTGTGGCCTGTTCAATGAACAAAATCAATAGTAGATCTACTTCTGTTTTCCTTTTCATTTTATGTTCTTTGTGGTATATAGCATCTCGCCAAACCAGATGGCATCCTCTTAAATTTTAAACCAAGTAATTTTGTAATGAACTTAAACACTGTGAAATCTGAAGACAGACATCCCACCAGGACTCCTGGGAGTCTTAATGTTTTAAGTACATAGCAAGGTCTCTAGCAGCTTAACGTCCCTTCGATATAATGTTTTTCTTAATTAAACCTGTAATCTGTGAAGCAATTCCAGAAAGATTTACGAAATAATTGCAGTACATTCATTTCAGGAGGCAGCCTTATTTCAGGCACTCTGAATTCTTCCTCCTGTTCTTCAGTTAATTTTAGATTTTTGCCCTGCTTACCTTCCATGTGTCTTGCTGAAGTTTGAAACTTAAAATCCTGTAGAGTTTGTCCAAAGTGTGTAAGCCACATGTACTACTTTAGTGTTACTCCTGATATTTTATTACAGTTGCTAAAAAGGGGAATAAGTAACTTACCCTTGTTGTCTTCTGCACTTGTGGAGACTTGCAGTCCAATCTGTGCTTCGTGTCCAAGTCATGTACTGGTGTTGGGGATCACTGGGTTGTAGCAGAGCCTTCCAGTGGAGCACTAAACACACAAATTCAACATGATAGTTTTTATTAAAAATAGAGAAAGCACTGTGTTTGCATGAAGGAGGCATGGATATTGCAATTACAACTCTGTTTCTTTTCCTTGCCCTAGTTCTCTGACAGTTAATATTTTCCTGTGACTCTCCAGACTGCAAGATTTTCCTCTCCATTCCAGGTTCTAAAGCTGCCTTTCACTATTACTTCTGTTACTTTGTTTTTAACGTTTGTCAAATCTTGCCCAAACAACTTTGTTAGACATTTCTGGCTTTTTGCATTTTTTTGGTTGAAATTTCAAGTCCCCCAAAATGAATATACCAAGTGGCAAAAGAATCAAATATAAAAACTTGTCCAATGGTCGGAAGAAAATATCAGTTAATTCTGTGACAAAAACCATCTTGATGGTACAAGCTACTGGTCGAGGGTTCTCCTCTCTCGCAGCAACCAGTGCAGTGGGGGAGAAAGCTGCTTTCTCAGTTTCATCAGTACAAGCACTTTGAGTAAGCAGGAGATAAGGGAACGGGAGGGAAGCCTTTTGCGCTCTGGGAGCGATAGGATTAGATTATTTCCATGCAAAATGCAATTTTGGTTTTGATAAGTTTGTTTGGAAAGATGAATTGGGTGCAAATCGTGTTAGTAGAGAAGCGATAGTACCTTGCAAGCAGCTTTGTGTCAGTAATTCTTTCTTTTAAATCAAAGCATAGCATCAGATTATTTGGCCTGCTCTCTGTCTCAGGTGACAGTGTCCTTTATTGAAGGGTGCTGTTTGGCAAATATAACTTGTGGAGTTCTAAATTTCATTGATGTTACTTGGCAAACTTTGGTTGATCTGTAGTAAGGGATTAGTTCCAACAAAATCATGTAGTTCAAGTGTGAAATAGTTTGCTTTTATTAGAGAACGAAGTTATTTAGGGTTGTGTTCTTCCTTGTTTCTGCTCTGGTAATGTCCCTTGTCTAAATCAATCTTATTTTAAATTCTTCCTTCCCTGTGCAATGGAGATATTTTTGCTGCCTCATCAACTTTCAGTGAATAAGTATGTTGTTTTACTACTGTTCTGACTGTAGAGTTTCCTTGCACTCCTTGTGTCTGTCTTCGTAGGGCTTTCTTGTCTTCACTTAGTAATTCTGACCCCGTCCTGGGGTTTTGTGTGTTTGCGTGTGGGAATTTTTTTTTTCCTTTTAGTTCTTATTTATTGGTTGTTTTTTGCCTAGCCTGTCACTTTACTTAATCTCTGCTTGCTCATTTCGTGTCTTATGTTTTCCCCCACCCTTTTGTAGCCTTTTCTAATGCTGCGTCTACTTATATGTAAATATTCTCAGAACTTGCTGAAGTTTCTCATATTATTGGCTGTTTAGTCAGGTGCTGCCTGCTTTCCTGTTCAATTTCTGTAAAGCACGACTGAGCATCTTCAAAGACTGAAGTAGCTTCCATTCATGTTTCTCTGTCGTGTTTCTAATTTTTTACTTAAATTACAAGGTCAAGGACTGCATTCTGATACAATATCATGGTGTTAAACATCTTTTCATACCCTAAAGCACAGTTATTAGCATATATTAAATCCAGGACATAATATCATCTATTAAGGGAATGTAAAAAGACTGAACTGCTGGACTCCATATGAGCTTCTATACTTTCATCTATTCCTTGACTATTAAAGCTGCTTTAAAAAAAAAAAATAACTATTTAAATTGTTGAGTTAAACTGCCACCATTTACATCAGTCCTGGGAGAGTTTGAGATGTGTTTCTGCGATGATATATCTATCTACACAAGCTGTAGTTCTGAAGTGCGCTGTGGTTGCTTCTTTGCAGCCATTCATTTCTGCCTCTGGTAACTTTTCCTTGCTGGGTGCTTTTTTTTCCTCTAATTTTCTGTATGTGTCAGAGCAAACCCATTTGGGCTGATATGAGGGAAAGAGGGTGCAGGAGCTGGTGGGAGGGAAGCAGAGGACTTTTTTTTTTTTTTTTTTAGGGAAAAATGCCAGCTTTTGGTTTGGAGTGTCTGTGAAACTACCGGCTCGTTAGCCTGGGGAAGCTTTGTACAGGTATATTTACAAAGGATGACCCAGATGTTGTAATGAAAAATGCTTTAGATATACCTAAAATATATATAATGTCAAAGTTGTACTTTTCTAGAATGAAATACACTGAACCAGAACGTTTTATGATCAGCTAATTATGTTCAAGTATTGTTTCTGAAGGTATTTTTACAGATCATACAATGCTCACAGGAATTTTTGAGTGACTATAAAGCTCTCAAAAAGTTGCTGGTACAAATTCACGAGTTAGTATAGTTGGCAGGAGGAGCATGGTTTAGAGACAGAAGTATGTATTTAGAAAAGGCTGATTATGCACAATGGTGAGTGGGAAGAGCAAGTATTTATAAACAAGCCTGCTCAGAAGAAAGCATGAATAGCGTTTTCTCCATGGAACATCTTCAATTTATTTTTTTTTTACAGACCTGAAAGTGTTTGTCAATTGTTTTCCAGTGTATGAGACTTAATGAGGTTTTATGTAAAGCTGTGTAGAAGAGTTTTCTTTTGCTTCCATTTGGCTCTTGATTTAACTACCGAAGATATTGACCAAACTTTGCTTATTATCAGTGTCTCCCATTTTGTAACAAAGTAACTAAAATAGAGGTCTTGCATCCTAATGCTGGAGTTGTTCTCAGGTAGCTTGTGATACATGTGGATGATTTTTTTTTTTGTGTGCTTTTCTTGAAAACAGATCTTTGCCACTTAATTTTAACTCTTCTCACCACAGTTTCTGGCTTTCTAACACGCTGGTCTTTCAGTGCATGCTGATAACTTAACTTAAAATTTCTAGAGGTGTAGATACAGATTGCTTTGATAATTAGGAGTATGTGCCACTGTTAATCTTAATTTTTGTGCTGTATTGGTTAATAGTTCTTCCCATCATTTATGAACTAATTGGTTTTCTCTATGGGTGAGATGTAAGTGAATGTCAAGAGTTTAGCTGATATCAACTTCTAGGTGTCATTTTCACACAGCCAGATACTTTTTAGTTTTGTAGATTGATTTGAGTGTGATTTTTTTATAAACACTTTAAAAAATAGTGTTCAGACTTTGCCATACACTCTCATAAGTGTAGATTCGTTTATATAAATCCTTCATTAATCCACCTTGTATTATGTTTCTTCTGGAGGGACTTGTTCAGAGTTAGCTTAAACTGGAGGCACTGGGCGCAGCTGTGTAGGAGGTGGACTCTCGGTACCTGATGCCACGATGGTAGATGCTGCTGACGAAGGGACTGACTTTGAGGAAAAAGGAAACAATTGGAGTTCCAGATGAAAGCAGAAGGAGCAGAAACCTGCTTTCCAGGGCTGCTTTCCCTTGCTTTTGCTGAGTTATTGTCTTCCTCCTGTAGGAATAGGGTGTAGTTCTACCCCCTTTGTAGCAGCCTTTCTAAGACAGAATGAGAAGTAGATGAGGTAAGAAAGAGGGATGAGAGACTGGTGCTGACTGGGTTGATGGGAAAGGCAGGAAGGAGGAGCTGAAGGATGGTGTGCAGGAGTTGGAGGTTTTTCGTCTTTGGGTAATTGATAGAAGAGTCAGGCCTAAAAGAAACAAGTGACCTGCATTGTATCCAAGAGAAACCTTCCTCCTTCCTGCTTTCCAGGAATCCACTGTGCTGCCATGGCAGGACTGACTTTTGCCTACAGGTTGAAGAGTCTGGAGCTGACTCAGTCTTTTGTGGTGCAAATATTTCCTGTTGAGTGGCTGGAGTTCCCATGTCACTTACTGGTACTGGGATGAAACTGTTCATCAGAAACCGGTTGCATAGGTGGGAAGAGCTTCAAGAGCATCATGTAAATGGGAGCATGTTTTAATGTCTAAATTGCAACACTGAGGTCAGGAGATTACACTCTAGAAGCCTGAGACACCTCTGTGACTTTGAAGGAGTTGTTTATGGCATGAACTGCAGTCACATCTCTTACTGGGATGTGAACATACCACTCGCTTTTGACCAGTGCAGCCACAGCAGCAGGCAATTCAGCAACGTTGGAAAAAACAAGCCTTTTTATGATAGAAGACATACTGATACTTGGGTTTAAAACAAGTGACAATTTTCTAGACTTCTATATAGGGGCAAAATGTTTCATGCTTTGTTTTCTGCAGGTTTGGTGTTGTAAAGGGGAGCTGGTGGGTGTTGCTTTTGGGCAGGCTGTGGCCATCTTAAACTTGGTTTATTTCACCAACACAAGGCTGATGTGTTAATATTCTATGGAAAGATAAGTGTTACTATTGAGCAAGGAATAAATAACAATGGAAACAAAGAACAGTTTGGGTTTATAGTATGGAAAAAAAAATTAAAATGGGGTTGTCAGTGTTTAGAATAATAGTGAAATCCCCTTTCATGGGGGAATTAAAGCTCCTGGGATGCTCTGTAGGGAGTAATTCTACTCTGACATGGCATTATTTACTGGGTCTCTTCTGTCTGTCTTTAGTGATATGCTTATGTAGTATTAAAGCTGTGATTTGTTACAAAAGCTTTGGTCTCGTGGTAGCACTGCAGAGTTGGATAGCTTTTTAATTTAACATTTGTAGTAGTAATGCCTAATATGGTACATTGGAAAAAATATATTGTTCTGTTTTGGGTGTATAAAGCTAATTGGAGCAATAATCTGGTGAGACTCGATGCTGTTTAATCTATCCATGCCATTCACTTTTGGGACCTTGATTCTTCTTTCTTTCTATTTTTGTTTCTGGTTTTGTTATTATTCACTAGGTCTTGTGTTCCCCTCTGTTGTGAGGTGCTTAATGGCTTCTTGTGAAGGAGAAGGGAGGTCTGTTTTCATCCTGGGATTTCCTCAATTCTTGCAAATTTATCACTCCTAATAAAAGAAGGGGGTTTGTGTTTGAGTCTCTGTAGATAAACCTGAGCTAAGTTTTCCCCCTTTTAATCTCAATTGTTTCTTTGAGGCCAAGGAGAAAATTAAGGCAAAGATAACATGGCACCTTTTTTTTTTTTTTTCCCTGGTGAAAATGGGCTAATATGACTTCATTGGGCTGCGGTTTTATATTTGGTAGCACTTGAGAATAGCATGCAGGGCACAAACGTCACTGTGCTGGGGAGTCAGCACAAATAGTTGTATCAGCCCAACAGAAGGTCAGATGTTATGTGGGGTGGAAAATAGTCAGGGCTGTTTACTCTAGTTGTATTACGAAAGACAGCCTGTAGAAATACAGCCTTGGGCTGAGGAGTATTTCTTTGAGCAGGAGCTGAAGGGCTGTCCAGGGGTTCAGGTTTTATGCTTGTTTGATTCCAGCCTTTTTATTCCAGATTGGATGTATTACAGATAAACGTCAAAGATAACTTCTTTATTGTTGGTTTGTTACTCTCCCTGTTTCTTCTTTTTCTCCGCTGGCATTTCCATCCTGTAGCTGTGAAAGCTGCTGCACCAGCATGAATAGAATAAAATTGATATTAACTGGACTAAATCAGTTACTATCAAGTTGCTCCCTGTGCTGCTAGGAAATGCATGAGCCAGAGGAGGCCCAGAACTACTTCTGTGGCTGTTGTGTGGGGCAATTGGTGTACAAGGGCTTTCCGCAGCAGTTTCCCACTCTGAAAACTTCAATATTTGGAATTCTGTGAATGATAAAACTTTAGGTTGTAAGGCAGAAGGTAATTTGTGGAGATTTTAAGAGATGATTTGCCCTTGCAGGAGTGGTTTTCAGGAGTCAAGGTTGTTTTGCTCAAATACTCATCAGCAGCTGGTAACTGTGATACAAAATACATTTGCCCTCTGCGAAAAGAGGTACCATTAAATGCTTTTAAGGTGCACAGAGACCGAGCGGTTAGTTACAAAAGGCCTTTCAGTGAGATATGTCTAACGGAAGCAGATAATGTTGTGTACAATTGCTGTATGGTCTCCAGACTCAAAACACTTTCTTTTCCCTTTCTTCCCTTTTTTTTTTTTTTTTTTTTGCTTTCTGTTTTTCTCCCCTTCTCTTGTGAACTCAGTGAAAACTTTAGGCAACACATAGGCTTGCTGGTAAATTGTATCACGAGCATATTTCATGTTTAGGTTTGAATTTTAAGTGGATACTGGTTCTTTAAGGAAATGGCTTACCCTATTAATGGCAATTGACTTGTGTAATGTTATTCTACTGTAATAATTTGAATAGTTATCATGCTTTAAATTCAGGAAGAAAAATACTGCATTACTTGCCTCATTTGTTTTAGGACTGGTGGTACTAGCGTGAATGTTGTTTTCCAAACATAAAGTTGCGCTGCTTTTCTGTGGTTTTAAAGCTGACCTGACTATTTCTTAATTCTTGTGCTTTTTGCAGGGTTCAATGGTCTCAGTTTAAAGGCTATTTTATTTTCAAACTGGAGAAAGTAATGGATGATTTCAGAACCTCAGCTCCTGAACCAAGAGGGCCCCCCAATCCAAACGTGGAATATATTCCCTTTGAAGAGATGAAAGAAAGAATCTTGAAAATTGTCACTGGATTTAATGGGTATGTATCTTTTTTTTTCCTAAAATCAGGATAACAAAAAATAGTTTTCCAATTTTAACTTAGTAGCTTGTACTGTCTGTGACTGTTTGTTTGTTTTGCTTCTTCAAATAGATGAGCAGATGAAAATATGTTCCTTGGAAATATATTGCAGTAGTTTCAGAACTTTCACTTTGTTATTCTGCCTTCAAATCACATCCTGTGACATGTTACTTAATTCAATTTTTTTCAATATGTAGGTACTTTTTTAAGTAATACTCTTCAATGAAGCACGGTATTACTATGTGCATTTAACAGGTAAAATAGATGGTAAGGTCAGATTTATTTCAATATATTTTGAAATACCTAATTGAGGGAAGTCTTTTGGTGCCCAGTTCTGAACTGCTGTGTAGCAGTTTGGTAGCTTTTGAGGTAATGCTGTCATAAACATGGTGTGACCAGGAAGCAAAGTCTACTTGGGTTTGAATTGTAAAATTGTGCCAGATTCAAATTTATAGATTGAGTGATAGTTGCTAATTGAGAGACTTGAAGTAGTCAATCTATTGCTGACAGTTCTTAAAATTGAAGTGTATACCCTTCGCTGGTTTCATAATTATGGAAATTTTGTTTCCTTTAAAATAAAGCTCCTGATGATATTTTTTTTTTTGGTCTTTTATTTGGTGTGTCTTTTTTAATAGCTTATATAGTGTTTTTCCAGTTTCTAAACTGGATTGCATACTTACCCTAAGCTGAGACATCCTGCTGGTGAGTCTCAGTGCTTGCTTGAGAGAGAATTTTTCGGCATTTTTCTCAGCTTTTCAGTAAAAAGGCACTCTATAAAGCTCGTCGTCCTGTTACCCTGAAATTTCAGTTTTCGAGGCACTACTAACATGTCTTTAGTATGATATATTTTTTACATTGTCATTGTTCCATGCTGCTTAATTTATTTGCACTTGAAGTGTCTCTTAGAAAGCAGATCTCCTCTCCCCGCCCCACCCTGCCCCCTATTGCTCTGTATTAGATACTTCTAAGATTGTGAGATTCAGCTTGTTCTCAGCCACCCAGTATTTATACCGGGCTGTTTCACTGAAGGAATTTAAAAACAAACCTTTGCTTTCTGCCTGAGTCTGCCTCTCACCCGCCTCCCTCAGCTTTTTGTTAATGCTTCGCTGCCTACAAAATTTGTAACGTTCTGGCGTGGCGACAGCTAATGAATGGGCTGCTGTTATCTGCTCTTGTTCCAAAGTGAACTAAACAAACTTCTGAGTGACCAAGAGGAGCTTACTCTGCAGCCATGCTATTTTTATTTTCATCTATTGCTTTTACACTTGAGTGCTCAACTTCCTCATACTTTGAAGTGGAACACCCAGGCTTTGAGGAAGCAAACTGCATACATTTGTTAACTTAAATAAAATAATCCATTAGGATGTTCAGACTCTAGGAGTGTAAAATAGTTAATTTAGTAAATCCTGTAACTCCTACAGTGAGGGTATGATTGTGAAAGCTGAATCATGTGGAAATGTGTCCGAAAAGTAACACCAGCAGGTTTTGGGTTGTGCGATTGGACATACTCAGGCTTCTTATTTAGAGCTGTGGGTGTGATTTCAGGACACTGTAGTGGAGAAGGAACCTACTTGATGTGATCTTAGGATGTATTTGTTGGTGTTTGTTTAAAAGAGTGAGGGGGAAGAGTTCATTAAAAGTAGCTAAATTTTTTAAACTTTTTTTTTTAAGTCAAAGAGGTAACAAATTAAGAATGACCTCTCTTTTAGGGTCTTTCTAGATGAAGTGTCTTTCAAAGAAAGCCCAAACTGGCTGTTCTAACCTCACTGTATCTTGCTTGACACTGGGTAATATGCCTGCAGAGCCAGACTCTTGTGCTATACTTTAAAATTGCTTTGGAATAGGAAGTTCTTCAGCCTTGCCATTTTCTTTATCCTTTGCTAGTGAAGCAGAAGGTTCCAAGGTAAGTTATTGGGGATCTCAGATGACAGAGGAGTCTTCACAGCATTAATATAATAGACATAATCACAGAATGATATGTGGTTGGAAGGGACTTCTGGAGATCATCTAGTCCAACCCCCTGCTGATCATAATAAAAATTTTCATTTATGTAAATCGTAGCCAAAAATACACTATGACTGTTATAAGTAATTTCCCGAGATATCTGTTGAATCCTGTCCATACAATGAATTTTTAATTCTTTCTGAACTGTTGTGCTAAGAGGTGCAGTTTTGAGTGTTTATGTATGGAATTGTAAGAAGGCAGATTAGGACTATTTATGCACGAACTAATTAAATTTCTAGGCCTTTACAATCAATTTTTGTACTTCTCATAAACTTTAGTGTTCATGTATAGATTTACACCAATTTCAATTACTTCTAATTTAAAATCACATTGTTAAACTATTTTAAAGTAATAGTTTTGCTGAAAAGAACTCATGAGGTGAAGTTAACTTCGGGTTTTGCCAACTAAAACCACTTAATGTTGAACAAATGACATGCAAAGGAGGTGATAGTGTGATGCCTGCTGCCATCTGCTGCTCAATAAATGCAGTTCAGTTTACAGTGGGGAAACTTTGGAGGGGAATGAACTGGGTTTCTCTTTTGTTTAGACCCTTCATAGCTGAGAGTAAAACTAGGAAGGGAACTTTTACTCCTGGAGTTAGTCGCAGGCTGCGACTTTGAATGTGCTTATTCCCCAAGTAGCCAGAACTGTATTGACGTTTGCAAAATATTTCATGTCTTAGAGCTCCAGGTGTCCATTTAAGTAAAGATAAATAAAATTAAACAGGCAGTGATTCTCCAGGTTGTCTTGCAGATTTGACTGATGAAAAAGAATTTAAAAGTCTGTATTCTTATTTTTGTGAATTAAATTGATTTTTGAATGGACAGTCTAGTGAAAAAAATTTACAAAGTCTCTTAAAATAGGATTTTTCAATCCCGAAAATGTAAATGTAAAGCAATAAATACAATTAGTGCTGTACCTGTGTGGAAAAGCTAACAGATGAAGTGAGTTCTTTGTGCCTGAGTTAGTTGGGAATTTGGTTAAAAGAGGCCACTACACAGAAGCTGAGCATCATGAAGAACTTGGGTGTCAGAAAGATCAGTTGTTGACCAAAAGTTGCTGAACAGCAGCACTATTTGATTGATACTAAGGAAGTCTTAGGTAAATCAATAATGAGAGAACAATCCTGAAGCTCAAGAGTCTTCATGTAATAAACCAAATTAAAAGGAACACTTGTTCCTGGGTTGTACTTACCAAACTTTGGGAATGGGGGAAGAGATACTTCTGGATCAAAATAGGGAAGTGAAATGTATTCTGCATGTGTGCCAAAACACTTGGTTTCTTTTAAGCAATAACATGTCAAAATAAACATTTTGGAAATACTGTTGTCTTATAGCATTACTTTTTGTAGTTATTTAGTGTGTTTAATGCTTCATCAGCTGTATTGTAACTCTCCACAGTTGATGGATGGAGATTAACTTCACCATCTTTCTGGTCTTAGGAGTCAAGTGAAGATAAGTTGGTACAGTGTAATTTGAGATGAATACTAAGGGAAGGTGTTAATTAGTAGAGTAAATGTGGATTTTTTCAGGTAGCTGTGTTGGATCTAGGGCTAAGGGTGGTTACGTCGCACCCTGCCTCCTTACTGTCTTCCAGCTGAGGATTATTATTTCCTCAGCAAGGTAATACACAGACAGTTCTGAAAAAACATTTTTAAACTTGTTGATACTTGGTCACTCTTCCTGATTGCCGCTTGCTTTTAGTCAGAAGTGCCATGTGCTCTCGTCAATCACAGCTGCACTGACCCTGTTTCCACTGAACTAGTGGTTGATCTCTGCATCTTTAAGATGTGGCTTTTTAGTTAATGAACTAAGCTTGAGATACATAGTGTGTTAGCTAAAGATACTGTGTCTTGAGTTCCTCAGAAAACAATAAAAGTTGAATTTTTTTTAAAAAATGACAGTATAAGGATATACACACACGTATATGTATCTAAGTCTGTATTGCTGTTACTCTGGAATTGCTTATATTCTCCATCAATAAATGGTTCTTCAGTATTGTATTAAATAATCTTCTAAGATGAATTTTTGAAATGCTTGTCTTAAACTTCAAATAATTAACTGTAAGAATGTATGATTGTCTATTTCATTGAAATAACTTTTGAAGTATTTTCATATTTTGTCAAAAGTCATAGAAGTTTGTTAAAATGTGACACTGAATTTGCAATGAAAGTGTGTGACATCTCAGGTAAATGTATGTAAAGTATTGCTTGTCTGACAGGTCAGTTTCTCATTTAAGTAAGGGATGAAATTGAGTGCAGAATTGTCAGAAAACAGAATGAATGGGATGCTTATGGGTTTCTGTCTCTTCCTCAGAGTTTAATTATTTTTACTGAGCTGTTCCTTGATAGATCAAGCATCCTGCTAGTTGTGGGAAAATAGAGTATTTGTAACAGCTACAGTATAATGGTTCTACTAATTTCAATATTGAATGTTTTTTTCTGTAAATGTATTTTGTAAAACATGAAATAAACTACAAGTTGAGAATTCTTTAGCTCTAGTGTGTATGACTCAAATTTGTTTTAAAGTACTTACTGTTTCTGTTCTATGTATTTGAATAAAAAATGCAGTTGTAAACTGGTTTACTGTTGATGATCTGATTTACTTTTCCTTGCTTTAATGAATTGTTTGAGTTGTGGGATGATGTATTAGGACTCTATTAAGAGTTTTGTGGTGGTGAGCATAACACGCAGGGCTTTGTTACCTCAGTGTGTGAAACTGGGGGGAAAAATAAGGCCTTGAGTTACCAACCTATATTGCTAATGCTAACAAATTTCAGTACTGTTTTCTTTCTGCCTTCTCAGTAAAGGGGGAAAAAGCAATAACGTTGTTGCTTTCTAGGAATCAGTCATTAAAATAAAATTAAACTGTTATAAATCTATTTCATTGCAGCATCCCCTTCACTATTCAGCGACTCTGTGAGTTGCTGACAGATCCTAGGAGGAATTACACAGGAACAGACAAATTTCTAAGAGGTGTGGAAAAGGTATGTATTTTTTCTGAGAGAACACAGCTAAATAGTCCCAACTACCGCTTAAATAACTTCTGAATTACTGCCAAAGGTGTGTTGGTTTCATTATGGCTCTAGCCACAGTCCAGCTACTAGCTACTCTAAGTGTATGAGTTGTTTCATACCTTTTAACATGAGTTATTTAAGACATAAAAATAAATCTCAGGGCTGCAACCGTTGTGCTTCCTCATAGCTGTGGAATACTCAAGCTGTACTTTGCAGAGGGTGTAATGTCACTTTTTATATTGAGTCCTAGCTAGAAATAATCAAATAATCAGCTGAAATAATTTGATTTTTTTTTGATGAGGCATTTCCTCCCACATTTAAGTTTAAATTAGATCCAGTAGGTGAAGGAGAAGGAAACCCCTCTTCCCTCAGTGTCTTTTGTTTCAGTATTTAAATCCTCATGTGTAGGAGACCATACAGATGCCATTTAGTGGTATTTTATAGCTTATGTCAGAATGTGGGATCTTCCAGAAGTAGGTAACAGACTTTCAGGATGTGGTTCCACATAGGATTTTCTTGATGGCAAAATTGACTTGAGGTTCCTACTTAGACTATTTGGTCAAAGAGGTTACCTTGTAAATGGATTGCTTTTCACTCTTACAGTGGATGCGATTGGGTGTATTCTTGCATGTTAAGATGGGAAGGAGATGGTCAGGAATAAATGATGAGATGGGGATTTCACAAAGCGGTTTCGTAGCCAACGACGAGACCTGTGAAACCACACCTCAGGTTTTAAGGAGAACCCTCATTAAAGTCCATCTGGATTAATTTAACTGCCCCTGTGATAAAAGTCCCCCTGTATAATTGGGCTAAGTATTGATTTGAAGAGAGAAATTTACCTAATTTTTAAGTTAAAATTAATTTATTCTGCAGTGCCATTCAAGAGGGAGAGGTGGTTGAGCAAAACATACTGAATTAATCATTATTTCTGCCCTTTGTTTATTCAGGGGTAAATAATTTAACATTTGAAATATGGCTGTGCTGAAAAGAGCTAATAGTGCTTGCACGTTTTTGAATGCAGGACTTGTGTATGAATACATCATTCTCCAGCAACTTAGAAGTTTTTTAGCATTTTAGGATACTTTGGTTTCCAGAGGTACTTCAGTTAGAAATTACAAACACTTGGGCTTGAGGCTTAATGTGCTAGTCTTGTTTTGACAGTAACGCGCTTAGGAAAATACTGACTTTTAGTGAAATTATGGCCTAACCTTCTGAAGAGGTATCTGTCATCTGTTGGTAGCTTTCAACCCAATTTTCTGTAGAGATACTTTAACAGATATCACCAAAAACCTTTAACTCTGAAGTTTCGGGGTGTTATCAAGAGCTGAAGCTTCTGTTTCTGGACTCTTAATATGTTGTTTGTGTGTTACAGAATGTCATGGTTGTCAGCTGTGTGTATCCATCTTCAGAGTAAGTATCATTCTTTTTCTTGAAACTTTAAGATTGTGTTACTAGAGGGGAGAAAGTTGTGTGGGTCTTGAGTAAAGAAATATATTAGACACACACACGAGTTCAGTTTTCATTATCAGTAGTTAAGTCAACAGCAGTGATTGTGGTCTGCAGGGGTTCCATGGAGTGATTTAGAAATGAACAGCCAGCTTTGGCATCAGATTTATGGTACAGTTCAGTATTACCTCCAACTCTAAGCTGTTATTTTATAACACAGCTGATGGTGGAAAAACGGATACCCCTCGGTAACCATTGTGCTGTAAATTCCTATCTTAACCTATTTCCCCACTCTGCTGTACAGGTAGAGAGCACCCTGAGGACTGATAGTGGGAGAGTGTTTAAGCTGGAGGGGGGGAATTCTGTGAAATGACCTCAAAGTAATTAGAAATTCCTTTATTCATAACATTCTAATGCTTAATTTTTTTGTTTGTTGTTAGGAAAAATAATTCCAATAGTTTAAATCGGATGAATGGTGTTATGTTCCCAGGAAATTCACCAGGGTACTCTGACAGGTGAGTTTAGTTTCTGGAGTTAAA
Source organism: Tringa tobata (assembly GCA_033628505.1). NCBI lineage: Eukaryota > Metazoa > Chordata > Aves > Charadriiformes > Scolopacidae > Tringa > Tringa tobata. The sequence continues at coordinate 117,984 of JAHREE010000238.1, forward strand.
TTTTTCTGGATAAAAGCAAGATTGTTCTGGAAAGAGCTGGTTCAGATCCTTTGTCATTACCTATTCTGATCCCAAATGGGTACTCTCAAAAATGGGGTGTGACATGGAATATTGGGGGAGGGAGGGTAGAGCAGGCATGAACATACAGACTGTACTCTGTTTTTCAGTCTTTTTGTAACCTCATTGTTTAGATGGGTGGGTTGGTTTTTTTTGTTATTTAAGGTTTTTATCATAGTTTGCATGTTGTAGGCAAGGAATTTTTTTATTCAGTATAAACCAGCAAAGTACTTGATCTTTTGTTTTGATGATCTTTTAGAACGAGGCTGCTTTCTGCCTATTAGAAACAAATTAGTAAAAGGATGCCTTAATTTTTTATTATTATTTTTACAGATCTAATGTAAATGGTCCTGGAACTCCCAGACCAGTAAATCGACCGAAGGTTTCTTTGTCAACTCCTATGACAACAAACGGTTTGCCGGACAGCACGGAACATAAGGAGTCGAGCTTGCAGCAAACAGAGGATAAAAAACACAGGTTTGTGAGGAGTAGTATGTCTTGAGCTCTTATTATTCTCAGTTGTTTTTACTTACATTTTAAAAATACTTTAAACGAGAGTGGCTATCTAAGGTATGCATAATTAAGTCTTAACATACAAATATCTGCAGCAGGACTCAGTGTGTACTCATTACTGTCTGGGCTGTCTAGATAAATGTTAGCTCAATTGCAGTAATGCATCCCGTAACTTTATGGGATGTATACTAAAAATGAAGAGTGAATAATAGAGCTCAGAAACACACAGGTACCATATTTGTGTCATGATGTTAAACTATAACCAGCCCCTTTTGTTGTTTATAGTGACTCACCAGCATCTGAATCAGAAGGTGCTCAGAGCAGCCCAGTGAAAAATAAGCACTCTGAAGATGATCCTGCAGAAGCAGAAGGACACGAGGTAAAAAGACTTAAATTTGACAAGGAAGGGGAAGCCAGAGATGCACCAACCCAAACTGCCTCCAGTGAAGTTTCTTCAGTCGTGGGGGAAGAGACAGAAACATCTTCTACATCTCAGGATAAAGAAAAAGATGCTACTTGTGCCAGACAGCACTGTACGGAGGAAGAGGAGGAAGGTATTTCACATTTTATTGTCCTTGCTCTGGGCATTTTCCAAGGAGTTGGGATGTTCTTTGCAGGGGGACAATGCTGTTGGGATTGTTGAATGTCTACAGTTATGCATAAAGATGAATTGCTTGTTCATACTTCACTTTAGCTTAATTTAGCAATTTGGTTATTTCTTTTTTCTTTGTCCTACATCTCTAATTAAAATTGTATAAAATGGTACTTAAAATCTTCTTGGGCAGTAAATTACATGAGGGCAGTAATGATGCACCAAGAATTTGAGAATTCCTACGTGGTCAGATGTTCTCATCCCTTCTCCTGAAGGGGGATGGATCGTATCTACATGTGACTGTCTTTATTAATAATAAATTACTGAAATACAGGCACAAAGTTAAGCGCTTCCACGGAGGAGGCTGAGCAACAATCTCTCCAGATCCTATTATTAGAACAGTGAAAATTACCTTGCTTTAAGGCACACCCTGTACCTAATTGAAAAAAAGATCACTGCAGTTAAAAGACTGATCTATTTCTTGTATACTCTCCAAAGTTTCCCCTTAAATATTTATTTTTTTGTGGATCATGTATTTGTAAAAATGGTCCTCTAGATCATGATGGATGTACGCCTGAAACAGTAATGTTTTCAACATTTCCAAAAGGCTGCTTCTGAAGATAAATGAAGGAATGTGGGGAAGCAAGAAAAGGTTCCATGTTAGACTGTGTCTTTATCCACAGATGCTTTCCTAAGTGAAGCTACCTAGTTAATAAAAATAATTGGGCTTTGTTTTATGCTATTTTAGGACAGTTTGGTTATCCTGATGAAGAGCAATCTAGTCTAGTGGAAGGTGTCCCTGCCCATGGAGAGGGGTTGGAACTAGATGATCTTTAAGGTCCCTTCCAACCCAAACCATTCTGTGATTCTATGAAGTTGGTTCATGCTTTGTCTTACAATAAGATCGGGGTTTGTCAGCTTTTGCTGACAGAAGTGTTGCTCAGCATAGCTGGGAATGGAAATGATTAAGAATGGAAATGGAATGGGAACAGAAAAGCAGGATTAAGATATATTTTAAAACGCCTTAGTAACACTGTACTCTCGCCGTTTCTAGAGTCCTTCATGTCTCCCAGAAACCATGGTCCAGACAGAAAAGATAAAGACAATGAGTCCTCAACTGTGAACGAAGAGACCTCCGAGGAGAACAATCAAATGGAGGAGTCGGATCAGTCTCAGGCGGGGAAGGATTTACACTCTGCTGACAGTGACGTCGGTGGCTCCGGCAGCAGTGGAGCTGACGGCAGTGAAACTGCAGAGCTGGGCTCCTGTGCTAGTGAGACTCCCGAAAGTTCCTCAGAGACCCCTATGGAAAACAGTGATGAAGCCACAGAAGCTGCAGATGAACCTATGGAGCAAGACTAATTTAAATACACTTAGATGCAGTATTTTCCATAAGGCTCCGGTTTTACACTGTATAAATAATTTTATGTAATAAAGTGGACCTTTAGTTTTACAAAAAAAAAAAAAAGCAGGTTGTAAAATAAACTTCTCCATGGATTGAACCTTGAAAGAGTTGTACATGATAAGAACTGTGAATACCAGCTCCTTCAGGTCCTGCTTACCGCTGAACTTTCGTTTGGTCAAATCAGTGGTTTGTGTATAGTTTTTTTTATTTAGAATAAAAGTTTTTAAACTGGAAGGTAATTATAATTTTGACAACTTTTTTGGAGATTACCACACCTAGTTGTATGTAAGCAAGAAAGCTTTTTGTCTCGTCTTTTTCTGACAGCTATAGCAGTTACTTCATATTTTGGTTACAGTTTCAACATTTGACATGTGAAATAAGGGGTTTCATGCTGGTTTCCAGATTTTTATTTGAATACACACTATGAAACCTTATGTTGTGTGTTTAAAATGTGTTACATTTCACACACATATATGCACGCATGCACATGTATGTGTACCCTTACTGTTCTAAGGGGGAAATGGTCTATTTTTCTGTTTCTATAGAAGACAAATACAGCAAATACTTTTTCTATAGCGAAAGACTGAGTTCACTTCTCAAGGCACTTTGTTTTGCCTCTGGAAAAGGAAACAAATGAAATCTGGCCCATATGAAACCCTGGAAATAGTAACATTGTTAAAAACACCAGAGTAAACACATTCCAAGAGAACTGTTCAGATTACACCACTTTTGTATACTTCTGAGGTGCCTGAGTGAAAGGATTTCATTTATTTATGAGAAAATGTGCTTTATGTTGAGAACGTTGTAATCAAAACAATAGCTTAAACTTTTGTAGAAGAAATGTTTGAAAATACGATAAGAAAATACCTTGGAAGAGACGAACAGGTACTTGCCTTTTTGAGCGCTTCTTGGAGCATTGTGAATATTGTAGAGAAATCTCAAAATTATTCTGAGTATGCAGAGGGCATCGCTCCAATCACACCGCTGTATTGGAAGAATTAATATATATATATATGACCGCAGTTACGTACCTGAGCTAAACGACAAAAAGGTTTAGGGGTGTATAGAAATCACCATGACACCATGATTTGTATAACATTTTGGAAGCGAACTGAATATTTTTGAACATGCTACTTTTGACAGCCAGTGTTACTTTTTTTTTTTTTTTCCTTTTCAAACCAGCTCAAAGCACAAACTACTGCTTTAAACTCTGGATATTTTCCAGTTCCCATATTTAAAGACATGCAAGCTGCAACCTCCCGGTCACAATTACTGGCTGCCAAATTTATACCTGTTTCTTCAACTGTACCTTTTTGATATTTAGAATTTTTAAATTTCTGTAAAGTAGATTTTTTGTAGATTGTAATGAGTGCTCACTGCCATTGTGAAACGGTATATAATTGTATAATTTCTGTGTGTAAACTGAATGCTTGGGCTTTCAATACAGTATTCATATAAAGCAATAAATATTAATGTTATGAAATATCTGAGTACATTTTTATCAGAATTGTCCCTCTTCCGTTTGAAGTTCACATACCTGGAGTACAAAGATGACCTCTAAAATGCATGCTGATAGTTTCTTGTACTACATGGTATGCTCTGTATCGTTTGGGGGAAAGCTAGGTTTTGACTTGATACCAGAATAATTTGGCTCTGTTGGAATATTTATAAAGTTACTTCTTGCTGACGTTACCTATGAAGTTCTAAGCAGACGGGGTTCAGGGAGATGCTTGCCAAAAAAAAAAAAATAAAAAAAAAAATTATTGAGATCCCCTTAACAGAAGGAAAGTTGTACTTTGACTCATTTTCATTGTGCTTAAGGGTTGGATGTGTGTTATAAAATTAAAGGACTGAACCAAAATGTTGAAATTAAGAAAGCTTAAAAATCCAGTGACATCTTACACTTTTTTTTTTAATATTTTGCCAATGAGAACAAAATTTTAAAATTTTTAAGTTTAGAGATTTCTGAAATTTTCTTTAGACTGTTTTATTTGTGAAGATATTGTCAATAAACTTGTTCTTTAAGCACCTGTGACCTTTCGCTATGTTTGTTTTAGCAGCACTAGTGCCACAATCGCAGAGACTGGCAGGAGAACTTGGAGGTGTGGAGCCGTGTCTCGATCTGCAGTATTATTTTTTGCAATGGCTAATAAAATTGAAATCGTACTTTAACATCACGGTAAGCATCTTACTATTAAGTATGGGCTTACGTTTAAAGATTGCATTTACTAAATCAGAGAAGATTGTAATCTTTTTTTTAAAATGTGGATTTAAAAAAATCAAACCTACTGTGTTTCTAAGCGGCCGTATTTTGTCAGACCTTACCCACCTCTAGATGCACAGGCAGGAGTTTTTCTGTGTGCCTGGAGGTGCAGCATTGAGTCTGATTTCCTAGCTTGTGTTTTCCTAAATCTGGGTGCTTTTAGGTTCTGTAATTCCATACACCCAGAGCCTGGTTTTGCATAAAGCCATTTGGGCAGAACTGGTCATTCTGCTTGTGTTCATGAAGGAAGTGTGTGGTTAAACCCCAGAAAACCAGGCTACGGCTGCTTTATAGTGCTCATGGGTGTATTTCCTGTTAAAATAACCCTGTAATGTGGGGCTAGAATTTAAATAGAAAATGTAATGGAGCTTCTCAGAACAGAAGCTGAAGGTCAGCCTTTAATTCTACTCTTGATATTAAAAACCCCAATATATTGCTATCTCAGAAGAGTTAAAGTATCTGAGGTGCTCTGTCAGCCTTAGTTTTTATACCTCAGGGACTACTTTACCGCTTGCAATAGAGATGGCTTTCTAACATAGCGTGTGTTTGGGGTTAGAAAGTCTAATACATTGAAGTTAATGTTCAAAAAATCTGAGTTGTTTCAGTGGATGGAGCAGAAGTTGCTGAATTTGGAGTTAATTGGGGTCCCTCCCCCTTTCTCCTGTTGATTCCAATTTCAGTATTGCTGACCAGGTCCAGGAGAAATTTGGGCTTCTTTTTAAAATCCTGTTGGATCTACTGCCAGCTTGAACAAAGTAACCTTTTTTTTTTTTTCCTTTAATGCAAAAATTGTGTTCTGAGGGTTTCCAAGGCTGCACTATTTGCAGCACTGAGTCTCTATTGCTTTTTTTTTTAAAAAAAAAAACATTTCAGCAGGAAATACTCCTAGCTGGAAAAGTAAATTGGAATTGCAGGAAATGGGCTGAAAATAATTTCTTCTGCTCCTTCAGTCTGTGAGAGATTTCTGTGTGTTGGTTTTTACTCGAGCAGTTTACTGAAAAGCCGCATCATGATTCCAGCGGTGTTGTTCTGGGTCTGGTAAAAAAAAAATAATAATAAAAATCAAGCTTTTATCTTTAGCTTTTTTGTTAATTGTGTGTAGGGGCCAAAAACAGCTGAACCCTGATAGAATCTTATTTATATGAGTTTTCTGTTGCAATAGTTCACTGGCAACTTGGTGATTAATTTAAAAAAAAAAAAAGTTTGTTTTTTTCTAGAATGAATGCCTTCTATTGACTACAACTGTACAAAACACCCTTCTGCAAACCCTTGGCATTTTTATTCATATGGTACATTTCTAGGAAGGGTTTAAAGGTTATTTCCATCTCAGTGTTTCTGAAGTCAATGTTTTCCAGTTAAGCAAGAGGCACAGATTACTGAGGGCATCCCCTGCCGTTACTGATGGGAGACCCACGATTTGTGGGTCTGATTAACTTCTGTCGTCCTTGTTTGCACCACGGATGTTCATGCCAGCAGTTCTTTATGGATATAACATTCTTTTGATATCCACATGGTTTAATTGAAAGGGGTTAGCTCTGAAATCTGTATCACGTACCTACAGCCTGGGCCTCTCCCACAGACTGACTGTTATTACAAGTTTATGGCATATTTTGTCTTCATTTCTGCATTTGTGAACAGGTTCTGGGAAACAAGGCACCTTCTTTCCAGGATTTCCAGCCTGTCAAAAAGTATTCATGCCAACAACTAATCTCCCTCAGACTTAAATTTTTAGGTTAAGAAATAATCCTGTGTTTTTGAGCTGAAAGAGGACTTTCTGGTTTCAATGGACAGAA